>BCLF01000136.1:259156-338066 GCA_001602275.1 Zoysia japonica
TGTCAATTAATATATATTACTAATTAATAATAATAATAAAACTCAAAGTTTTACTAATTAATATATATTACTGTTCTAATTTAAAAATTTACATCTAGCTCATCAAAACTTAATTTTAATTATGATTTAGTCCCTCGAACCTTAGAAACATCATAACTTTTAAACCGTAACTCCGATTTAAGTGAATTTTATATCAAAATGATCGTATCAAAATAACCTATGCATTCATGACATCATCCTATTGAATCTCTTCTATTTTGTGCGTATTTATGGTCATCTATCGAAATAACCTTTCAGAACTTCAATATTATTTTGCAGCGGTACTATGAGAAAGGTAAGTGTCCTTGATCATCTTGTACCTAATTTACAAAATTTCTATCTTGTAGAATTCATGCTTGTATCACATTGATTCCGCACCTATTGTTAGAATTTCCTAGTCTTTCCTTATTATGCCTTGTCACACTAGAATACCTTTTTGTTATGTAGATAACATGCTTAGATTGCTGTTGTCGGGATAGGTGATATTAACTTGATTTTTTATCGCACTTGCTTCATAAGGATTAATGGGTTAATTGATAGCAACATGGAGATTAGTGATTTGGGCGATATTGTTGGTGTAGGGCTTGGTGCGGGGTTACCGGCACTGTCCCTTGCTATGTTATCTTCCTAAATCTAAGGACCGGTTCGTGGAGCGACCACCTATGTGCGACTATACAACCACGAGCCAAATATGATTGCGGCCTGGCATAGTAAGTGGTGGAGACCAGTTCTGTGTGTGCCAACTGGTGGAGCTGGAAAAGTCGGTTAGGCCTAGATCCGCTTGGAGAGAGATGTGTGGGGAAGGGAGGGTTACGCCCGGGAACTATCTGACACAAGAGGGGGCCTTTCCTAGGTTACGGTTAGTGCCTGATTAGGTGAAACCTCAGGGGGCACGTATAAGCTGGAGGAAGCCATGAAAAAGCCTTAAAGTGATGTCCTGGCCTTCACACGAAAGGAAGTGTGCGAGTACGAAGTTGGCATGGGCAGAATGGAGATTCTTTAGTCCACCTGGAAACAGTGGATGAAAATCATTTCTTGTAGAGAATTGTGTACAACCTCTGTAGAGTTAAAACTATCATGACAGCTGTGCTCACGGTCACGAGCATTGCATGGACCCTCACATGATTAGTGGGATTGTGGTATGGTTTGGTTAGTGATCACAGTGAGAGACTGTGATTGATTCTTATGTTGGTGCTACAGCCCAGTAGGCTATAGGCATGTTGGTCTATAGGGGCGATGTCTATCATTTAGTAAATAGGTGCTTAATAGGAAATGTGTCTCTATTGTATGCTTCTATGCAAAAGAACCCTATATTACCTTTGCCTTGTTTATTGCCACATGTCATTTTTTCCCACATTTGCTAAGTACATCCCATATCAACTTTGTCTTTATAAATGCTGCTCAGTTGAAAGAAAAGTTCAAGAGAACATTGAAGACACCAAAGCTGAAGTCTAGGCTTGCTGTCTCTCTGGTCGACTGCTTGTGGAAGCTGCGCTACGTTTGGTTTCTTTTCCGCTTCATTTGTAATCGCTTATTTTCTCTTTTATCGTGACATTGTTCTGTTTTACCATTAATAAATTCACTTTATGTGTGAAACTTGATTCCTGGGCACACATAAAAGGTCACTTGGTTCATATATGCTTACCCCTGAATACTACCTATGCCTTCCTTTGGGATAAATATGATACCCGAAATACTCCTTGGGGAAATGCTAGAATGGTAGTTCCGTGCGCTTTCTGAATCTTATTTGACTTAGAGTGAAATTACCAGTGTCTACACTACAAGATATCTTTTAATCCATGATGGAATCAAGGTGACGGTTACAGAAAACATTATAATTGGTAAGATCTATGACGATTTTCAAATGGCCCATCCCATTTTTAGTTCGCACCTAGATTTTATGACAAACCTCACAGAATCGTCACAGAATGAAAATATAAATCATCACGATTTGGCACCATCTATGCAGATAAAACAACACTATGAAGACGTTGGTGCAGTTGTGTAATTTATCTTTTATTTATATGGGATTTAAAGATATTTTTAGGTAAACTAGTTTGAAATTAATTTGAGTTTAATATAAATTAACACATAAAATTAACCGCCAAAAAATCATATAAAGAGTTTCATTCTTTTTGCATTACATAAAATGGGTGTTTGAATTATTTAATTGAAAAAAAGAAAAAAAGTCTGTTGATTCGTGTTAATGTATAATGCAAAAAGTGATGAAATGTCTACTGCCATGTTGACGACCACGTATGATGTGGCACCCAAGTTATATATCTCAAATTGTGACGAATTGAACTCGTCACTATAATTTGGGCCTGACAGGGCCTGGCTTCTCTGTGACGGATGAAAAAAGTCATGAATTTGTACAATCCGTGATGAAAACATTGAAACCGTCACCCGGTTTAATCTATGATGCGAGATACATGACGATATTTTTTTTGTCGTAGATGATATTTTGTGACTGATTTTTTGCATTCTATGATGAATTTGGTGCGTCATGGATCTCTAGATTTTTTTGTGTAGTAGCTAGTAATTATGTCATCTTCACGCTGATGTAGTGAATGCCAACAGTATGATCTTCTCATTGATGGGGACCTAGACTATGGAGACTCGAGAATGTATACCGGTTCGGGCCGCCAGCGAGGCATAATACTTTACGTCCAATAGCTATGGAGTGTATTGGCCTTAGGGGGCCACTCAAGGGTTACAATTAGGAATTGTTCTCTTTCATTCTTTTGTCCTCCTCCTGTTCTATGATCGCTGATCCAATCTTATTTGGGGGCTGGGCCAGGATTACAAGGCTTGGTGCCTGCCTGGTGGGTCGAAAGCATATTCGAGCTACTCCGTTGGACACTTCTGATGTAGCAAATTGTTGTGTCCCCAGTCTCGCTCAAGGCGAGGAAGGTAGTGCGTCGAAGGTGGCCTATCTAGTGCGGCCACGTGGAGAGTCCATTCGGCGGGAGGTACGGCGGGAACGATGCCAAGGCTGCTTTTCCACCTTTATCCACCAAGGGTTCGAAGTATAGCTTTCCCGCCTTGTCTAACAGTCCAACCCTGCCAAATAGTTGTAGGAACATTACTTGTTGTCTAGCTGCAGCTGTTAGCGGCTGGAGGAAGCCTCCGACCCATGGGTCGAATACTAGAGGTTGTTCCCAACCTTTGTGTGGCCGGTTGCTTGAAGAGTTTCTGACCCTCAGATGGTTGGACTTTTGAAGCGATCTCCGGCCCTTGGATCTCGGATAAGATTCCTCCTCTTTTGGAGGTCGGGTATGAAGAAACCGTGTCTGGTCATGGGCCGATCTTCCTTGTGGGCCGTCTGTCAGTCTTAACTGTAATCTTCGTGGGCTTCTCGCTAAATGGGCTTTGCTAGTATGGTGGGACCGTGTTATAGAACATGAGTTCCCGGTCTATCTGTGAGATGATAACTATTGATTTGGTTGAGTCGACCCTTGCAATACGACTACAAACAAACAGGTCATGTGTGCATTACCAATCGCAGAACCAACTCCGAATAGTTATTGATCTTGCCGTAACTGCATGATCAAACTGAACACGAAAATTAATTCTTGCAAGCAATCGAAGAACAAGCGAAAATAAGATGTCAGATCTGTAATCACTCAAATGTGGTGTTCTCAAAACCTATCTAACAGGGTCATTGGACACAACTGAAGATCGTAAAGTTTGCACAAAAGCTAAACTATAACAAAAGGTAACAAGTGTTCTTGGCGGTGGCTGCAGTCTTTAAATAGGGTGAAGAATTACTAGAGGGTGCTGGGGTCGTCCTCAAACCTAGGACGTGCCCTTAATGGGCTCAACTAGATGCACAGACCAATGGCCCAAGTTGGGTGATGTAACACTTTCTATATTAAAATCATGATTGCCACTGACTCGAATATCGTATGAAGGTGGGACTGGATCTTTTTGAATGTAGATGTAAGGAGCTTTCCAGCAAGTACATGCACGTCCAAATCGGAGTTCGTATGAAGTTGTGGCAGCCATTACAAGTTGGTGCTGTTCAGCAGTCCAAATATTTGGAGGTTGGGTATGAAAAACCCATATCAGATCGCGGGCCGATCTTCCTTGTGGGCTGTCAGCCAGTCTTAACTATAATCTTTGTGGGCTTCTGCCGAGTACGGTAGGACTGTAGGTACCTCGGGTTCCATGAACCTAATCGTAGCCCTGAAGCTCCACGTTGCCTACAGTTCTATTGAGGCGGCGTGGGGCTGAATGATGTGTACATGGTTCTTGATATTTCGTCAGGTCATGGTAACTCATGATTTGGTGGGACACACAATCATTTCAGCCTCAAATCAACAGGATTCGAAGCACACAATCACAGCATCACTTCAAATCGCCGAAAGAACAAGGGAATGGCATGCCATTCGATTCTTTTAGCGGCAATCTGGTTTCGAACCAATATGAAAACTAATACTTCGGTAGTGCCTCCTACTAGTGTAGAACCAATTGCTAATATCCCCAGTCTGGCTACTAGACAATTGAATGATGCGTCTAATTTTGTTCCTCCATACCGTGTCATCGAATATAGTACCCCACCTATTCCATCTAGCGGTATGGGAATACCTCATGGCCCGATCCTTAACAAACATTTCAATGCCTTTGGGGCTAGTGCACAAACAACATCTCGTAGAACCCCAGTCACTAGTGTAGAGGAATGCATTGCATTTATCAAAGAAGACTTCAATAAGGAATTCTGTGATACACTAGGAGTGGATATTAAGGGTAGAGATCGAATCTATGAAAAACCATACCCCACATATTTTGATACGGACCCGTAATGGAGGACATGTTCCTGATTTTGTGAAATTTAATGGTGACGATAGTAAGACTACTTGGGAATATATTAGCCAATATATCACGCAACTAGGAGAGGCAAGTTTCAATGATGCTTTGAAAGTTTGGTTATTCTCTCTGTCTCTAACTGTAATTGCTTTCTCTTTGTTTTCTTCACTGCCTCCAGACTCTATTCTTACAATCAAATTTTTAGTACGTATGTTTATGACCATTTTTATTCTGGAGACAACAAATTAAAATTGTCACATTTAACATCGGCTAGACGAGGAAAGGATGAAGTTGTTGCTAATTTTATTCGAAGGTTTAGAGGCATAAAGAACCAATGTTTTAATTTGAGAATTTGTAAAAAAGATTTGACTGAGTTGGCTTTTAACGGTTTGTGGTCTCATCTTATAGAAAAGTTGGAGGATCATGATTTTCTCACTCTAACACAACTACAACAAAGAGCTTCGGTGCAAGAAAGCCGAAGCAAAAAGCTAAAATATGACCACAAGACCTGGCATAACGTGCATGTTGTTGAATATGATTCGGATAGCACCGATAATGAGTCCAATGATGTGCTTGCTGCTGAATTTAATTGGCCATCTAAGAATAAGTTTTTTGCATGTTATTCGCTCAAATCGATTCATAAGAATCGGAAAGACGATGTGAAGTACACCTTTGATGTTGCTAATTATAACAAGATATTTGATGAGTTGCATAAAGGTGGTTACATTAAACTATCGTATTTGTTGCCACCCTCGGAAGAGATAAAACATAGAGCTTATTGTAGGTGGCACAATTCATAATCTCATGCTACTAATGATTGTAATATTTTTCATCAATAGGTTCAATCGGCCATTAATAAAGGATGATTGAGTCTTAAAGAGATGAAAATTCGTGAGCACCCTTTCTCATCAACTCTTTAGATTTCAACCCAAGCTGTTGATTCAACCACATCAAGCCGATACAACAAAAGAGAAGAATGTGGTCATAGGGCAAGAAAGGCGTATTCCTTTGAGTTATAAGATTACTCCTAGGAAGGTGGTGCTACAAAAATCTCCCAATAGCCAAGAGTCTATCAAAGTTACTATTAACAGTTCAGGATCCAGGGGCAAGACCGACAGCCCAAGATGATAAACCAAAGAATCCTAAGGCGGGCAAATGGAGAGTGAATGAAGGCAAGGTCACATGCAGGAAGATGAGCTTCAAGAGTACATTTGATTGCCTCATGGATAAGTACAAACACCAAAAGACCGATTCAAATAATCGGTCAACCAAACGACCCAGGTCCCCTCATGATGATGTGTCTCCTAAGGAGGAGGTAAGACCAAAGTTGAATATGCATGTTCTTCCTCCACCTCCTATGTTTGGAATGCCTCCACCATAGTGTCATCCTATGTCTTGTCCACCCTTCCTAATGTGGAACCCGGATATGGGGCCATGGATGCATATTTCACCGAAGCAATATCCACCATTTCATCCGGGATGGAATGGACCAAGAGGAGATATCTTCAAAAGAATTTCTGGCCATGTTCATGATCGGTTAGAACCTCAACCAATCAATACAAGAGGAGATGGTGTTGCAGCTGCTCCAAAGCATAAATAGCGCATCAAACAAAGTAACGAACACGCTCCTAAAACATCCATAAATCAGAAAAATATATCTGAAGGTATAATTAAAATTGGTTCTACCGAAGTTAAGATCAGGAGAGTTTTTAATGGATCGATCATGTTAAATGATTCGGTTGATAAAATGATGAGGACATCCCATCATTGGATAGGCACAACGCTCCTCCACCTACTATAGATGAATCACAAGAGCTTGTGCACGACAATTGAATTTAGAGGTGAGCTCGTTTCTAATGTCTTCCTTTCTTTGAGAATAGATTGCTACCTAATGATTTTATCATGATTAAGAAACTTGGAGAGGGTCAAGGGAAGCATGAAGAAGGACTTGAAGATGCTCAAGACCAGCAAGGCACGTTGAACCTTGGAGGAGATTCAATCCAACTCGGAGTCAAGTTGCCCCCGGGTTCCAGGTACAATGTGCACTAAAACGGATGCCCAGGTCGCATACGTGATCCGTTTTGGACATTCTGGATATGGATGGAAATCTAAGAAAATAACTTTTCCAGCGCATCGAAAATCATTAAAACAAGATGACGCTATCTTTTGACCTTTTGGGCCGTGTATCTTTCTAAGGTCTATTAATGTTAGGGTTTGCTCCTAAGGTCATCTAAACTCTATATAATCAGTAGCCGCCGTTATTAGGGTTAGGTTTTAATTAATTTTTATTATTATCAAACATTTTTGCCGTTTGACGGTTTGTTGGATTTCAACTTCCTGAGTTTAATTCAGATTTCGTAATTGAGTTGCGTTCTTCCTTGTTCTTGCTTGTGTTCATCGATTCATAGGCTAGGATTAGCCTTCTTGGTTTAAATCGTGTTGATTTGAGGTCAAATCGATTGTGTGTCGCATGTCCACCAAATCGAGAGTTATCATGACCTGATGGAAGATCAGGAGCCACATACACATCAAGACTCATGCCATGGCATCTATGGCACTTGATGTTGGAGGAGCGTCCTATCGAGGTATTGGAGGTTGTACTCTAATTGGGTACCTACAAAGAAGGCTTACTCGAATTTGAAGATTGCGCCGAAGGGGCTAGTTTCGGTGCTGTTGCAGTGTTGGAGGTGGTGGAAGGTATCCTGCTCGACAGTGGTGGTGTACGTGTGGTCAAAGAAGGAAACATCGACCGTGGAGTGTATGTACGACTGCTGTTCTGAAGTTTTCATCCCTGCAATTCTTTTTTTGCTAGCACAACAAGGTGGACAACTGCTCGACAGTATCATAGTCTTTATAATTAATAATGTCCTGAATTTCACGACGCAACCCACCATAAAAACGACAGATAGTATCCTCAATGTCCTCTTCTATCTCATAATGCATCATACCCTTTTGCAACTCAGCATAATATTCTTGAACAGATTTATCATGTTGTTCTAAGCGTTGCAATTTTTTACGCAAATATCTTTGATAGGAAGGAGGAACAAAACGGTTACGCATATCATCTTTTAATCTATCCCAATTATCAGGTTGCAAATGCGCTTTGCAAAGATCAGTCCACCATAGTAAAGCAAAATCTTAAACTCACTAGTAGCTTGTCTAACTCTTTTGTTCAGAAACTAAGTGAGATGTAAATTTTTGCTCTACAACCATCTCCCAATCAAAATAAGCTTCAGCATCATAATTACCAAAAAATGGTGGGATGATAAACTTAATCTTAGCGAAAGGTTCGTAAGGAGCACGATGTTCATTACCTCTCATACCTTGGCGGTTATGGCATTGGCGATCGCGCAGTCTGTTTTATTGTTCTCTATCGTTGTCAACACCATCCTCGGAGTAGTTCTCGTCATTAACTTCGTCTTCCTCTCTCTGTTATGGTAGACGTCTCTCAAAGGTTGTCATACGAGTTGAGAGACACTGTAATTCCTGGTTCGTTGTTTGGAAGTGCATCTATATGGCATTGAATTGCTCAGTCATCCTCTGATCGAACTTAGCAAGAGTGTTAGCAAGTTGGTTTTGACTGACACATTCAGCGAAGTTGTTCGGGCAGTTGGCAGCATTAGACAATACTACGGTGTGGGGTCTGTGGTGGCAGATATGCAAAAGGAAATGACTTACCAAATGGTTCTTACCAATACAAGGCAAAGGATGGTACAACTGTTGGTAGGAGAGACTAGGGAGTCGTAATTCCACAATTGCGGGGTCAAATACAGTGCTGATCAGAGGTGGATATGTGGAGCCTGGAGGGCTGAAATAATGATTAGTGAAACACAATTGTATAACAAATAGTAATGCTAAATAAGTGTTCCAAGTATGTAATTCTAGTTGCTGGTCGAATCTTATGAAAAATCCAGATGCGAACAACGATAAGACACAAAGATAAGCAATAGACGCGGTTCCAAAGATCAGTACTCAGCACGGTATAGCACAAGACAGTGATGTCACCTTGATGATGTCACTTTTTCTATTTTTCTTTTGAATTTTCAGTATTTTTTCTTTTTCAAAGGCATAAAAATAGGAACATCAAGAAGTTTTAGATCGATCCAATGAAGGATAAGTTATGTGGAAAATTTCAAAGGCGTCTGAAATTGCACGCAAAATCTTGTAAATTCACAAAGGTCCACTTCCATGGGGAATTTGGCCTTCAAAAACTTTTTGAACCCTGACAAAGTGGGAGGGAGCCAGATGCATCTTTTTGTTTTGAGAATTTGAAAAAAATGCACCCGATTTTGAGTTCATATGCAAAAGATATTCCCATTTTACTGAAGAGTGCCCGAGATACGTTTTTGAGGGTGTGAAACGCAATCAAGATGCAATCGGATGGTGATTTTGTGAATGATTCAGCAGCGGATGATAATGGAGGTGTGGATCTATGAAGTGTGCATCTGTTTGCGATCGAAATATGGGGTGGGTGGGTGGGATAAAATTTCGTTGCAAAAGAAACAAATAACAGATGTGACGCGATAACAGATTGAACACAAAAACAGATGAACGACGAAGGAAAACATCGGGATACAAAAGATTTCTGGATCCAGCAAGTAAAACACAAACTCAACACAATGGATTTTGGAATAAAATTGTGCAAAGGCTAAACACGGCTTGGACAGGGGAAACCTAATGATCTACTTTTTTTTGTTGCAGCTTTTCTTTAGATGATAGGATGAATGTAAAATCAACAAGGGTAGATTTGAACCTGATGGTATACCTAAAGCTCTGATTACTACTTGATGTGTATGTGGTTCCCGATCTTCTGTCAAGTCCTGGTAACTCTCGACTTTGTGAAGGTGCGACACACAATTGATCCAGCCTCAAATCAACACGATTCGAACCCTATAATCACAGCACCACTTCTCCTCTGGTTATCAATCGTGCACACACGATTGACCTCACCAAGAAGGCTAATCCCAACTTGGAATCGAAGAACACAAGCAAGAACGAGAGAGAACACAACTCAATTGCGAAATCTGAATTAAACTCATGAAGTTAGAATTCGACAAACCATCAAACGGCGAAACTGTTTGATAACAGATGGAAACTAATCAAAACCTAACACTAATGATGGTGGCTACTAATTATATAGAGTTTAGGACAACATTAGGGGCAAACCCAAACATTAATGAAACTTAGAAAGATACACGGCCCAAAAGGCCAAAAGATAGTATTGCAGCACTAGGGCAGTTTCTGGGCGTCATCTTGTTTTAACAATTTTCAATGACTCTGGTCGAATTTGGAGATAAGACTGGTGCCGTTGCAAAAGTTATCTTTTTAGCTTTCCATCCATATCTAGAACATCCAAAACAGATCCCGTATGCTACCTGGGCGTCCGTTTTAGTGTGGATTGCACCTAGAACACGAAGGCAACTCGACTCCGAGTTGGATTGAATCTCCTCCGGAATTCAACATGCCTTGCTGGTCTTGAGCATCTTCAAGTTCTTCTTCATGCTTCTCTTGACCCTCTCCAAGGTTCCTAATCAAGATAAAATCATTAGGTACCAATCTATTCTCAAAGGAAGGAAGGCATGTATTTAGGAACGAGCTGACCTCTAAATTCAATTGTCGTGCACGAGCTTTTGTGATTGGACCATCTATAGTAGGTGGAGGAGCATTGTGTGTATTCTCAAACATTAATCATGAAGGTAGCAGTAGCAAAATTTCTTCCAAGTATATGCAGCCAAGGCGGTATCCGTACGGCTTGACTCGCACTCAAAAGTGGAAGCTACAAAAGTTGCACCTCCATGTCATTCGAGAGCAAGAAGCTGAAAATAAGAGGGACGATATTATCAATGAAATCAAGCCGATTGTCTCCCAAGGTAAGCATTGGAGAGTCAAAGAGAAATCTGAACCAAAGACTCCAACCTTACCAACGCTGGAGGATTCGTTTACAACTCCAGATATTCCAAATCAAGCCAACACCACACCGAATGAGAGTTCTGTAGTGATTCCACCTATGAGAGACATTGACATGTCCGAGTTTTATGATGACAATCTTCTAGACAACGAGACGACACCATCCCCAGAAGGTATAGATATCAATACTGTTTGCTTATCTCTATTGGATTATTCTTTGGTAGAGGAAGAAGAATGTAGCAGCCCGTAAATCCAATCTTGGGCTGGTTTCCCTCCTCACAAGCGGCCAGGAGGCCAGCTATCCTTCTCTGCGATCTCAACCGTTTATCCCCTTCAATCAGATGGCTGTGCTTCAATCCCACCAACCGCAGCACCTCCGAAAGAGCTCCCCAACCCTAGCTGCCTCTGTGCCATCGAGGCTCTAGCCGCTGCGCCGCTCCAGCTCTGCTCTGCCACTTGCCGCACCCTCTACGCCGCCGCACCACCCTCCGTGCCGCCCCAGCCTTGCGCGGCCTTGCCCACACGCCCTACACTGCGTCATGTCGCTGCTCCATGCTGCGTCGTTCGTACCGTCTTTGTTGTACCGCCCTCTGCATCGCCTGTCGCTGCCCTATGCGCCACACATCTCTGCTCATCATCCCCGACGCGCACCGTCTTCGCCACTCCCCATCCTCGCCCTCGCCTTATCCACGCGCATCGCCGCGCCTCACCGACCCCGCGCCGCCCCATCATCGCTCGTCCCCGGCCGCATCGTCCTGTGTGCCTGTATCGACCTCGCCATGTCTCCGCGCCGCGCCGCTGCCTCGACGCCGGTCCGTCTTCTTCGAGCCGTCCCCATCTCGGGTCCCCCGACCTCGTCCCTGCGCCCGACCCCGACGTGCAGCCGACCCCGGCCGCGCCCTTCCTGCTTGTCGCCCCGGCTCCGTCCCCGTCCGCTCGTCACGTCTCCAACCCGTGCCATCCTTGTCCGCGCGTCGTCCCGTCGATCTGCCTCACGCGCGTCGTCCCCGTATATCTGCGCCGTCCTCAACCCCATCGTCCCTGTCTCTGCACGATCCTGCCGTCGACCTCACGCTGTCCTTGTTCGCCGACCATGACCCGTTCGTCGAACGCGTTGTTCCATCTCGGACGTTGCCATCCCGGTCATCTCCGTCCTGCATCGCCTTGCTGACCCCGACCTCACGTCGTCCTGCTTGTTGTCTGTGCCACGCCGGTCCGCACACGTTCCCGTCTGCCTGCCGTCATTCGCCTCGTCGGCCTGCGCTGTCTGCGTCGCCTTGCTCCCGTCTGCTTCCCTATCGGGTCCATTGCGCGCCATGCAGCACCGTCTTCCTCGAGCTGCGTCTCCATCCCTGCTCTTTCCAGCGCCATCATTGTCTTCATCCCGTGCGTCGTCTGCTATGTGCAGTCACAGCCACACACCGTTTTCGACCGATCTGCACCGACTCTGTCTCTCAGTGAGAATCCATTTATCCCTTTTTTCTGTGTTCCCAGAATCAATGTTGTCCCGTTTTGTGGGTTGACTACTCCTTGTTGCCGTGTTTGTTGGGTAGGTCACAACGGATCCAGTTGGCACCGTTAGTTCTGCCTTCATCTTCTTCAGTTGCTCGGTCATTTTTGGTGAGTTCCTTTGTTCCTGTCGTGTCCTTGATCACTATTTCCGTTGGTTGAGCTTCTAACCCTATCTCTGCCAGGAGGACCAAATTGTCGGAGCAAGAACACGTCTTGGTTGCATGGCCGCCACACAGCCGAAGCCTATCGCCGGAGGCAGGATGTGCAATCGTCGAGGTGGAGATGCCGCCGTCGCCGTTCTGTCACCATCGCTGCCGTTTCCTTGGTGAGACCGTGTTCCCTGTCTTCATTTTTCGTGTCATGTTGTCTGCTGTGTTGAATTAGGCATGGTTGGCGTTTGTATTCAGATCAGTGAATCACCGCCGTTATTCATGTCTGGGCGTTTGTATTCAGATCGGTGGATCACCATCGGCCTGTATAGCCACAACTTCTCTTCAGTCCTTGCTCAAGTCTCGGTGAGCATCTTTTTTTCCTTTGTTCAGTTTCTTGTTGTTTTGTTTTGATCTGTGAGTACTACCTTCTTTGAAAGGACTTGTGATGCCGGATCTTTCGGTGAGGTGATAACTATCAATTTGATGGAGTCGACCCTCATGATCCGACTACAAACGAACAGGTCATGTGCGCCTTAGCAATTGTAGAACCAACTCTGAATTGTTATTGACCTCGCCGGAACAGTAAGATCAACCTAATCACGAAGATCAATTTCTGCAAACAATCAAAGAACAAGCAAGAAAAAGATAGCAAACTGAAATCTCTCGAGGTGGGGTTCTCAAAAACTGTCTAACTGATGATCGTTGGACACAACTGAAGATCAGAAAGTTTGCACAAGAGCTAAACTATAATAAAAGAAAACTCAAGTGTTCTTGGTGGCGGCCGTACTTTTGGTGGAGGATGACCAGAGGGTGTTAGGGTCGTCTTTAAACCTTAGGACACGCCCCTAATAGGCTCAAGTTGATAGAAGGGCTAACAGCCCAAGTTGAAGTGATGCAACAACTTCTGTATTAAAATGATAATTGGATTCCATATGAAACTTCATTATGGTATAAAGATGGGACTGGATCCATTCGAAAGTAGACTTCATGAGCTTTCCAGAACGTACTTAAACACCCAAATTAGATTCCATATGAAGTTGTGGCTTTTGTTGCAAGTTTGTATTGTTCTGCTGTCCTAATCCACCGTGTGTGAATATTTTCAATGAAGTCCTCATTAGAAGGTATGATGTCTTCATCATTCTCTCCCACTTGATTTGGAGTCATCCTCGACTCAAGTTCAGATTGCAGAACTATCACTCCACCATGCCGTCCATCTTTCTTGAAAGGTGGCGGCCATGGAAGTATTTTGATGTGATCAAGCGACACAGCAAAGACATATAAGATCTCATCATTCTCCTCCTCTTTGTAGCAAGCTGTCCTTGGTTTGATCCGGTGGTCGACAAAGTTTCTTGTGGTCATATTGGGACGAGTGATGAGCACAAAGTCAGACCCGAACAAAATGTTCTCCTGTGTCCTAAGCTGCTCCTGTTCATAGAACATAAAACTTGTAAAACTTTGCAATCCTTTGTTAGTGTTAGTGCACGTCATTGTTTGATTCTGATTGCACATTTCAAAACTGTGTTTCATATTATAGCATATGATGACTTTAGACACTAAGAAATCTCCGATATCATCATATTTGCCAATTGCATGAAAACACAGTAGCCCAAACATTACAAACTATAATTTTGAAATAATTTCTTTTCCAAATAACCCTGGTTACAAGGAATATCGAATTCAATATAACCTATAGTTGTTAACGAAGATATGATCTCAAATTTTTTCTTATTCATATCAGTGCAATGAAACGGCCTATCTTCAACAGGTGTGTACTCAACTGTAATATTTTGAACACCATGCATTAGTTGTGTTTTTGGGATGAACAAAACTTGTTCACACAACTTGATACAATCACATGACAAACGTGTATTACAAAACAAAGCATAAATCATTAGAGGCTCATTGCGTAACACTAGTATGAACATTGGGCAATTGCAGTTCAGCACAAGCAGCATGAGAGGATCGAGATGCGGTGAGGGACTCAAAGTGTTTCATTTTTCTCACTCTCATGGAATATAGTATGCACTATAGAAGCATCATTATCCATTATTTCAGCAACTAGCTCAACATCCTCTTCAGCCTTATTCTCACTGTCCTGCACGATGTTAGGCATAGGACAAAAAACAAAAGAGTGCTCTCTATCTAGTTGTGCTGTTTTAGTAACAGATATAGTATCACACAACTCCTCTTTATCACACTCTCCTCGTGACAAAGGCATATCAGCAATACATTCCACAGATCGGTGATCTTGGTTATTCTTGCTTATATCTTTAGATGATAAAAGTTGATTTTCAGCATTACAAGCAAATAAAAACAAGTGAGAGATCGAGCTATAAGTTTGACAAATGAGCAAAATTTGAATTTCAGAATTGAGACTTTCATAAACCTACTCATTATATCTTCTCGGCATTCATCTAAGGCACCAAACATGACACAACCCTTATGGTCATGAAATTATTCTTTCAAAGATATACTATCTTGCCTCAAGTTGTCTAATTTGGCAAGCAAATGATCAGTATAATATGCAGGGATAAAAACATCTCTAATATAACATTTGAAGTCTTTCCAAGATTCTAGAACTTTATTGTGCCTACAAATATATTTCCATTCAAGAAAAGTATTTTCAATCAAAGCATTAGAGGCAATGTAAATCTTCACTATTTCAGACAAGTCATGTTCATCAATTCTTTATCTACATTCAGCTCCCAATCAATGTACGCATGCGGATCAAATTTTCCTGCAAAAGAAGGTATTGATGAACTCATGACATGCAAAATATCATCATTTACCTCATGTTGAAGCATATGCATATCATGGCAGGGGTGTAAACCAACAACTCCCTTTTTCTTGATTCTACCTATCATGGTTAGTAAACAACAAAACAAATTGACAACAAGCTAGGTTGTGTCTAACTTGATTTCTCTCAAGCATGCTCAACCAAGTTCTTACATGTTCTTACCAAACCAACAGGGGTGATTTGCAACCAAAGATGTCAACTAGCAAAGATTGGCGGAGTGATTGCCAGAGACACAAACTTTGTTTGCTATAGAAATCTGTGGAGCTTGGACAGTTTCAATTTCTAGCAAGGATTAGCACAATCAAATCAGCAAATGCAAAGTTGAATAAGTGTTCAACAACGGTACAGTGCTGGTCCTAGGATAAACCCTGCAAGAGACGCGAGCCTAGACACAAAAGTAGTCACGCAAATGATAGAAAAGGCTCAAGACAACAGCAACTACAACTCTCACCACTTCTCTCTTTTTTTCAATTCTTTTACTTTCTTTTTTCTCCGACTTCTTTTTCTTTTCTTTTCTTTTCTTTTCTCGTTCACTCTTTTTGTTTTTTTGGAAGGAATTAAAATAGAGACAAAAAGTACAGACAACAGATATCATATCACTTTCTTGATTGCGATGTGCTCGGTTGGAATTTTATGGCAAGTAAGGATCCGTTGGAAAGATAATGCGGAGATCTTTCCAGATTGTGCAAACATGTTCCAAACAAAGAAAAGATAACAGGGATATAGTTGTTTTCTTCTACACTAAAATCTAGTAATCGAATCTGTTATTTGCAACAAACTCAGATCTGGACTGATTTCTTCTGTAGATATGAGCCAAGAACATGACAAAAACTCGAAACTCTAATGGATTAAATGCTAAGACCAGCAACATGACATGATGGTGCAACCACGAATTTAATAACGCAAATTACTTAAAAGAATGGTGCATAGGCCAAAGGTCTCGGACAATGGAAATTATTCAAGATTTTTTGTTTGGCTTTTATGTGGACAACAGGAATATGAATAAAACTGCAAAAAGAGGGGTAGATCTCACTGAGCAACCTGGAAGCTGCCACTTGATAGGACTTTGAGCTGCCCGATCATTCGGTGAGATGATAACTATCGATTTCATAGAATCGACCCTCACGATCCGACAACAAACGAACAGGTCATGTGTGCCTTAGCAATTGCAGAACCAACTCCAAATGTTTATTGACCCAGTTGGAACAACAAGATCAACCTGATCACAAAGATCAAATCCTGCAAGCAATCGAAGAACAAGCAAGAACAAGATGGCAAACTGAAATCTCTCAAGGTGGGGTTCTCAAAAGCTGTCAAATTGGTGGTTTTGGACACAACTGAAGATCAGAAAGTTTGCAGAAGAGCTAAACTATAACAAAAGAAAACCCAAGTGTTTTTGGTGGTGCCTGGACATTTAAATAGGGTGGAGTACGACCAGGGGTGCTAGGGTCGTCCTCACACCCTAGGACATGCCCCTAATGTGCTCAACTTGATACAGGGGCCAACGGCCCAAGTTGGGGTGACGCTGCACCTTCTGTATTAGAACAATAATTGGTGCAGACTCCATTATAGTATAAAGATGAAACTCGATCCATTTGAATGTAGAGTTCATGAGCTTTCTAGAATGTACATAAACACCCAAATTATTGTTCTGCTGTCCGAGTCCACTATGTGCGAATATTTCCATTGAAGTCCTCATCAGAAGGTATGATGTCCACATCATTCTTTGTCTTCTTCCTTCTATGGCTGAATTTGCAGCAATGAGCTACCGTGTTGTGTACTTGTTCAACCGTCCATGCCGTCGTTCCTGGGGTCAGCTCACCAATCGTTACGTCGGAGAGCTTTCCTTGCCCTTGACGTCATAGACTTTTCATTGGACCAACCAATGGTGAGCTCGGTTCTCTTGTTCTTGCGCCTTCCTGGTCGCTCAGCAAGGTATGTAAGTCTTGGCTGCGAGTTGGTGCTGAACTCTAGGTTTACTGTTGTGTGCAGAGACCGTTCCACCTTCAGGCACGGAGTTGGCTGTCACCAAACCCAAGTTCGGGGTTGTTCGGTCATCCTGAGTTCCATTGCCGTTTTCACCTTTGGTCTTCATCTTCACAGCTTTGCTTCAACTTTGTCTCATGTTTTCGTGAGCACTTGCCCTTTATTCCCTTTTCCCGTTGTTTAGGTCGATCCGTAGCTCATGTGGTGTCCAGTTCAGTTTTAGGGCAAAGACACGTTGAATCGGCTGTGTCCAAGCTCCAGATCATCTCTTGTGGACCGATCTATAGAGCTGTGGAATCCGATTCAGTTTTGGAGCAGGGACACATTAATTCGGCTAGGTCCAGGCCCCAAATCGTGTTCTGCTGTGATCGGGCCAGTTTTTAGTCTGGGACACACAGGTTCGGTTGTGTCCTGACCCTAGTTCTGTTGTTGTCAGGTGCTCTGTGGATGTTCGGTTGGTGCTAGAGCAATCGGCCTAGTTTTAGGTTGTGGTCATGCAGGTTCGTCCGTAACTGAGCTCTGTTTCATGGGCTGTCGAGCGGGCTGTGACTGTGCTGCGGGTCACGCACCCAGTGCCGTGTCCAAGCCCCTGGGCACGCGCGTGAGGTCTGGCTGTGGTCAGTTCAAGTGCGATCGGGTCGGGTAGTAATCGGTGCCCAGGTCACGTGCCAATTCCGGTGTCCCAGCCCCTGGTCACATGTAATCGATCAATGGGTGATTAGTTTCCAAGACACGTTGCTGTGACCATGTCCTAACCTCAGATCACTCACGATCGAGTTAGTTGGTGATCCGGTCTCGAGATACATCGTTGTGACTGTGTCCCAGCCCTCGATCTTTCCTATTTGAGCCAACGAATGACCGGAGCCCTGGACACGTGCCATCTACCGTGTTCGGACCCTGAATCCCACGCATTTTGGTCCAGTCCGTGTTTTTCACCCAGGACACAATCAGGAGACCCTATCCAGAAGGCAATTCTTATCTGATCTGTGTATCCATTATTCTAGTGGTTGTTGAGTTGTCCTTTTCAGTTTCTCACCCTTTTTGGTGCCGTATGTCTAGCTGAAGATGTTGCTGAGTTCTTGAAGACCGTTCTGCACGAGGATCTAGATCTCGAATGGAATCTCGACTCACAAGGCAAGCCGCGCTCCTTGACCAAACTTTGATCCCAGTTTTTAAACTACATGTTTGTTTGAAACCATAATTTGCATGCCAATTATCTTAAAATATGCTAGCAACATTCCCAAGCCTATCCTGGAGGACAAGTAACGCTAGTTAAAGCTTGTGGATGGGTCTTGTGTGTTTGTTGGGACTACGACGGTGGTTCTCGACAACACTTCTCGTGGATCCAGGTGCATACACTCTGCAGAGTTACAGTCAATGCATAATGCCACGTCCTTTGGAAGGAAACCTCCTTGAGTTGTGCTTCTTGTTGAGTAGTTTTGTTTTCTTCCCTCTACATCTATTTTGAAATTTTTTGGACTCCGGCCTTTGAGCTGTGGCCGGATGTGGAGATTACACCGGCATTTAAAATGAACCCCCGTTCGAGGTAACGGAGATTCCTGTTGGGCAAGATAATAAAATTGGACTGTTTTAAAATAAAACTTCTTGCATCTTCAAAATAAAATGTTTAAAATTGCATTAAGCACTTGAGCAAGATTCCATCCTTGAAATTACCCATGCATGCATATATTGCTGCCAGGTCGCGCGCGGTTTTCTGAGTTTGCATGTTCTCACAGCTTTTCACACCCTTCTTCTTCAGAGGTTAGCTAGAAGATAGTTCTTGTCCCCTTGCGTGGTTTAAGGTTCGCTCCTGCAGTCAAGTTGCCTATGGAAGAGAAGGATCGTCTTGGTGCTTGCTCTCGCTTGTTGTTTCCACTGCTGTTCCAGTCCCTGGTTTCTCGTTAGTCTTGTTCCTCTTTGAGATGTTCAGTAAGTTTTATGCATGATCTCGTTGAATTAATTTATCTTAACCTTGTTTACTCATTCTGTTATGGTTTCTTGATTGCTCACTTGTGATAAACGTGCTTGCCAACCTCTTGGGATTGGCGAAAGCACGTAAGATCGAGTCTTATCGAAAGGTAAGAAAATTCGGTCGTTACAAAGAAGTTATGGCTCTATTTGACTTTGGACCCAATAATGCTATTTTTGAAAAGTCTAAAGAATTGAATAGCCATTTGAAACCTTTTTATGTAAAGGGTCATATGAATGGCTCACCAATTTGCCGCATGCTTGTAGATGGAGATGTCATTGTTCAATGTCATGTTCTGTGTTTAAGAAGCTACGTATGGCTGATGATGAACTCATCCAGACCAACATGACTTTGAACGGTGTGGGAAAAAAGATACTATTGAAGCCAAAGAGGTCGCTTTCATGGAGCTCACTGTTGGGAGTAAGGCTATGGCTACCACTTTCTTTGTTACCTATGTTCTAGGGAGTTATAGTCTAATCTTGGGGCATGATTGAATTCATGCCAATAAGTGTGTCCATCTACTTTATACTAGTTCTTGATACAATGGGTTGGTGATGATGTAGAGGTCATTCATGCTGATATATCGACTTGTCTTGATATGGCCGTTTTTATCTTTGTTACCACATGAGAATGTCAAGTGTTTGATGCTTAGACTTGACAGAGTATGATTTTCTTGTGTAACTAAAAATGGATTTGTACCCATCAATGTAAAGTGGATGGAAAATTGACTTAACCATATTATATGAATAAATAGAGCCAAATTTAGATTGGTTACGAAAGAGAGTGGAACACTATTGGGCTAACATGAATTGTATGTGTGAAATTAGTGAAAAAATAGAAGATATGGATAAAGTAGGGCAAGGATTTACATCGACCGATCCTCTTGAAGAGGTCAATCTTGGTAATAATGATAATCCAAAACAAAAATCCAAAAGCCGATTACAAGGAGAAATTAATCGGGCAGATAAGTGAGTATATGGACTATTTCGCATGGTCTAACAATAAAATGCAAGGGATTGAACCGTGAGCTTGTAGAGCATCGGCTTCCTGTGAAATCTAGTTTCAGATCTTTCAAGCAACCAATGAGAAGGTTTAATCTAGGCATGTATGACCGGACAAAAGAAACAAATTAAATGATTACTTGATGCAAATTTTATAAGATCTTACAGGTATGCGAAGTGGATATCCAATATTGTACCCATCGAGAAGAAGAATACGGGTAAGATAATAGTTTGCATCGATTTTAAAAATTTAAATAGGGCCACTCTTAAGATGAATATCCTATGCCTATAGCCGATGTTGATTAATGATGCTTCTGGCCATAAGGTGATTAGTTTCCTTGATGGAAACGTGGGTTACAATCAGATTTTTATGGCCAAAGATGATATGCCTAAGACTGCATTTAGATGCCCTAGTTTTGTTGGCTTATTTGAATGGGTTATCATGACTTTTGGACTGAAAAATGCAGGTGCAAATCAAAGAGGCATGATGATGCAGATATCATACCTTCTGATGAAGACTTCAATGGAAATATTCACACACGGTGGATTTGGACTGCAAAAAAGTATAAACTTTCAACGAAAGCCACGACTTTATATGGAATCCAATTTGGATGTTAAAGTACATTTTGGAAAGCTCATAAAGTCTACTTTCGAATGGATCCAGACCCACCTTTATACCATATCGAAGTCAGTGCCAATCATAATTTTTATACAGAAGGCGTTGCGTCACCTCAACTTAAGCCTTTGGCCTGTGTATCAAGTTGAGCCCATTATGGGTGCGTCCTAGGGTTTGAGGACGACCCCAGCACCCTGGTCGTCCTCCACCCTATTTAAAGGTCCAAGCCGCCACAAAAACACTTGGGTTTTCTTTTATTATAGTTTAGCTCTTGTGCAAACTTTCTGATCTTCAGTTGTGTTCAACGACCACCTGTTAGATAGCTTTTGAGAACCCCACATTTGAGAGATGTTTGGTTTGCTATCTTGTTCTTTCTTGTTCTTCGATTGCTTGTAGGAACTAATCTTCGTGATCAGGTTGATCTTGCTGTCCAGCATGGTCAAAAACAATTCGAAGTTGGTTCTGTGATTGCTAAGGTGCATACAACCTGTTCGTTTGTAGTCGGATCGTGAGGGTCGACTCCACCAAATCGATAGTTATCACCTCATCAAAAGATCGGGCACCTCAAACCCCTATCACATGAATTTAATCTTTCATGATTTACTTGGTGTAATCACGAAAGTTTACATAGATGATATGGTGATCAAATCGGATGCCTTGGGATCCACATTTGTCTGATTTGTGTCTTGCTTTGGAACATATGTGTCACTTTGGTTTGAAAATGAATCCACTCAAATGTTTTTCTGGTGTGTCGGCGGAAAAGTTCCTAGGTTTTATTATCCATGAGAATGGCATAAAGATAGATCCTAAGAAGATTGAGGTAATACAAAATGTGCAAGCGCTTACATTTAAGCGAGATGTGCAAAAATTCTGAGGCAAAGTAAATTACTTGAGAAGATTCATCTCCAACTTGTCGAGAAAAATCAAGGCATTCGCTCCTATCCTTTGGTTAAAGAAGGAAGCGAGTTTACTTGGGGGCAAAACAACAAATAGCTTTTGATGAGATCAAGGTATACTTGTCCTCACCGCTGGTTCTTAGACCACCTAAGAGGGGAGCTCTGTTTCGTCTTTATGTTGCAGCGGTGGACAACGTGACCGGTGCTGTTTTGACACAAGAAAATGAACGGAAGGAGTATGTAATCACATATGTGAGCCAAAGGTTATAGACGTAGAAACAAGGTACATTATTATTGAAAAGTTATGTTTTTCCCTATATTATGCTTACACCAAGTTGAGACATTACCTGTTGTCTAGTACTTGTATAGTTGTTTATCAAAGCGATGTTATCAAACATATGTTGCTTAAGCAAATATCTAGTGGTAGACTTGGGAAATGGGCATATACTTTGATTGAATATGATTTGGCTTATGAGTCACTAAAATCTATGAAAGGCCAAATTGTTGCGGATTTTATTGTTGAACATCGGGTTGATCTAGAACATGATTTGAATGTTGGTTATTTGACTTTTATTCTTTGGAAGTTATATTTTAACAGATCGGTTTGCAAAGAGGGTCAAGGTACTGGTGTGGTGTTGGCGTCCTCTCAAAATGAATACTTTGAATTTGCTAACCAATTGGAATATATTTGCACTAACCATCAAGCCTAATGTGAACCATTATTATTCGGTTTAGAGATGTTAGAATCCATGGGAATAAATCATATACACCATGTTTAGATTCATTGTTAATAGTGCAACAGGTTACAGGAAATGTTCAATGCTTAGATGGATCATTGAATGCAATTTTAGACAAGTGACTAGATATTGTCAAAAGTTTGGATGAATTTCATATACACCATGTTCCTAGGCAAGAGAACACAAGAGCTAATGATTAGGCACAGCAAGCATCCGGTTATAATATTAGCAAAAGTAAATTTTCAATTGTCAAGAAATCGATGCTTAAGGTTCTAGAAGTGTCAAGAAAATAGGTACCATGATGGCCGATTGCTATTGATGTGTACGTTGTTTCCGATCTTCCATCAGGTCGTGTTAACTCTTGATTTGATGGAGATGCGACACACAAATGATCCGATCTTAAATCAACACGATTCGAACCCCATAATCGTAGCGCCACTTCTCCTCTTGTTATCAACCGTGCAACACATGATTGACCTCACCAAGAAGGTTAATCTCATCCTACGAATCGAAGAACACAAGCAAGAACAAGGATGTATGCAACACAGAAGCAAAATCTGAATTGAACACAACAAACCGTCCAGCGGCAAAACTATTTGATAACAGATGAAACTAAGTAAAACCTAAGTCTAACGATGATGGCTACTATTTATAGAGGGGTGTCCTTAGGGGCAAACCCTAATACTAATAGGTCTAGGAAAGATATATGGCCCAAGGGCCAAAAGATGGTATCACAACACCCTAACAGATTCTGAATGTCATATTATTTCAGAAATTTACACAGATTTAAAATATATTTTGGCACGGTACTAGATTTATTCGAAAGCTTATCTCCTTAGCCTTCTAGCCATATCTAGAATGTCCAAAACGGAGTTCGTATGCGACCTGAGAATCCATTTTAGTGCAGTCTCCTCCTAGAGTGTGAATTGGACTCGAATTTGAGTTGGATTCAGACTCCTTTTTGAATTAAACGTCCTTCCTTGTCTTGTATCTCCAGGTTATTCTTCAACTTCTCTTGCTTCTCTCAATGTTTCTAATCATGATAAAGTCATTAGGTAGCAATCTATTCTCAAAGGAACATGTGTTCAGAAACGAGCTCACCTCTAATTTCAATTGTTGTGCACGAGTTCCATCCATACTAAGTTGAGGAGTGTTGTGTGTACTTAAAGGAGTGATGTCCTCATCATCCTCACCTTCTTATTTTGGAGTCATCCTCAACTCAAGTTTATTGTCTAGACATCGACTCGACCATGCCTTGCTACATGCATGAAAAGCTGGAGGCCACAGGGGTATTTGAATGTATCGGTATTTCGATCACCGGCACAGTAGAATTTTCATATCGAAGAGGGGTTTGTGCGCTCTTCTTATGGATGTGGCCTAGTCTAGGAAAGACTCAAGAAATTAACTAGATTGGGCTGCCACAGGGGCATAATACCCTATGTCCAAGGGCTAGAGAAAGAATCGCCTATGCTTGAGAGGGTTACAGTGGCATTGGAACTCCAGCTCAAGCAAGAACTCTAGGACATGTGTGTGGGTGTGTCATCTGAATGAGTTTGTGGAATCGTGCCCTTGTCTAAGACCCCTGGCGCAACCTTATATAGGGGTCCCACAGGGGTTACACGGCTTCGAGCCTACAAAATCCTGGATGGATGACTTGCTCTAACTTGCTTTCTAGCTTGGCACGCACTGCAAATTTTGTCTTTCTCAAAGTAAACATCCGTTAGTCCTATGATTTGACCACCCTTTTAGAGTTTATGAAGGTTCCTCATACCAACATAGGCCAAGCGGCGATGCCACAACCGATCCAATGTTGACTTGGCAATAAGACACTATCCGGGACTACTTCACTAGTATTGAAATCTACTAGGTAAAGTTTTCCCTTCAAGTAGCCTTTGAATGCCATGGTACAACTTCCTCTTTTGTAGACAGTCACATCATAATTAGTGAACAAACAATTGTAACCCATCTCACACAATTGTGAAACGGATAACAAATTGTAGCGCAAAGATTCAACCAAAAGAACATTCGTAATGGATAGGTTATTGGAAATAGCTATTTTTCCAAGACCAGTTACTTCCCCTTTTTTCATCTCCGAAGGTGACACTATCATCTTGAGCCTTGTCCTCTTCGATAGATGAGAATATTTTCTCCTCCTCGATCATATGATTGGTACAGCTACTGTCAATCACCCAACTTCTTCCACCAGAGGAGTATTCCTACAAAACAGATTAGGCTTTGTTTTTAGGTACCCAAATTTGTTCGAGTCCTTTCATGTTAGTAATAAGAGATTTTGGCACCCACACACAAGACTTTGTGTTCTTGTGATGTGGCCCAACATATCTAGCAATAATTCTACCAAAAGCATTCTTGGTTAGCACATAAGATGCATCAAAATCATGAAAAAGTTTAGCACAATGAGATGCATTAGAGTTCTTTGGAGAGAGAGTTGAAGATGCTTCATTCTTCGCCTTGTGGCTTTTTCCCTTGGTGAACTTCATGAACTCCTTGCCATTCTTGTTCTCCCTTGCATTGTGACTCTTACCCTTTACATAACCAATGCCATCCTTGACATGTGAGCGTCTAGTGTTCATGTACACTTCTCTTGCATACTTGGCCTTTTCTTGCTCGATGGAGATCTTGTTTTTTTGAGCTTGTGCATTGAGAGTCTTTACTTTTTCTTGAAGGATTGTAATCATTTTTTCATTCTCAATGAACTTCTCAATCTCCACATCTTTGCACCTATTACAAACAACAGGCAAAAGGAAGAAACGCTTCTTTCAAGGAAGATGCTTCTCCTTTAAGTTTGCTAACTTGCACTTTAAGAGAAGAATAGAGTTTTTCCAAGGTGTAAAACTCCTCTTGAAGTGCATCATTAGTGAACCTAGAGGTTTCGCTTGCATAATTAACTTCAATCAAGGCTTTAGTTAATTCATCTACTTTCTTCCTCTCAAGAGCTAGGATACTCTCGAGATCAAAGTTTCTCTTCTTCTCAAGAATGAGCAAGTCTTCTTGCTTCTCAAGAATATCCTCTTGCCTCTCAATTTCTTCTCTTTGTTTCTCAAGTATAGTCATTAGTTCAAGCAAGTTAGGCACATCATCATCATCTTCACTATCACTAGAGTCGAGTTTAGATTTTAATACCTTGGACCCTTTTGCCATGAGACAAGTGGATGCAGCTTCTTCTTCATCACTCAAGCTTTCGAAGAGGTGTTGGTTGGAGTGATGCCGATTGCCAATGTAGTAATTCCTTCTTCATCAAAGTCGGAGTTGGAGTCGGAGTTCTATTCTTGTCCTATATGGGTTTGTTTGTTGTGCTTCTTGCCCTTGTCCTTCTTGTACTGATTGTCACTCTTATTCTCCTTATCCTTTTTGTTCTTGGTGTTGGGGCACTCTGCAATAAAATGACATTCCTCTCTACATTCATAGCAAGTTCTCTTAGATTTTTTAGTTTTACCTTTGCTGAAGCTCTTCTTGTGAAAGCCGCCTTTCTTCACGAACTTCTTGAACTTCCTCATGAACAGCACGAACTCTTCATCATCGCTTTCTTCTTCACTTGAGCTTTGGATGAACACCTTCTTCCCTTTAACTTTGAGGGTTGTGCCCTTCTCTTCGAAAGTGGTGTTGCCGATTAGACAGTTGATCCTTCTTGCTTCTTCATCTTGATCTTGTTGTGCAAGAAGTCATTCGAGTACTTCCTCTGTGGTGAAGTTCTTGAAGTTTTCCTTCTCCCTAATAAGAGTACACAAATGTGAGTTCTAAGGTTGAAAGGTTTGAAGTAACCTTTTGTTCACTTTGATGTCTTCAAGCTTCACTACAAGTGCTCTTATCTTGTTGACGATCTCCATGAGACGATCATGTACTTCTTGAGATCCTTCATTCTTCTTCCTAATGAACAAGTTCTGTTGTCCTCTTAGGAGATCTTCTCTTGCTTCTTTGACGGTGTCTGTCCCTTCATGGATGATCTCGAGCTTTTTCCAAATTTCGTGGGCATTTCTTATCCCCATCACCTTAGTGTACTCATTCGGGCTTAGCGTTGAAATGATCACGGAAGCAGCTTGAGCATTGCAGTGCATGTTGACTTCATCCTTTTGAGTAGGATTTTCTTCGTCTTCAAAATTGAAGCCCTTCTCCACAATCTTCAAGATTTGTGGCCCCATCGACTCGAGGTAGGTGAGCATCTGAAACTTCCAATGCTCGTAGAAGGTTCCATCAAAGATGGAAATCTTTCTCGAGGCTTGTCCAGTCTTCAGTTCATTTTTCAGCTCGTTGTAGTCGAATTGGACGTTGGTGTAGTTATTCTTGTTGGCGGACGAACCACCGATCTTCTCGGAAGACATCTTTAACTCTCCAAGCTGTTATGCTTTTGAAAAGAGATTCTTTGCTTTGATACCAATTGAATGTTGCCTAGAGGGGGTGTATAGGCAACGACCTAAAAATTTGAGTCTCAAAAACAATTTGATTAGTAAAAACAGAACGCGGACTAGTCCAATCAGTCGGACTTGTCTGATAGCGGACAGGTCTGGTCCTTGCAGATAAGTCCGCTTATCGCAGCAGAAATAGATCAAATATAAAATCAAAAGGAGACAAGAGACACAGCGATTTTTGACTGAAGTTCAGCTCCACACAGAAGCCTATGTCTCCGTTGAGGAGTCCACAAAGGACCGGGTTTCACTGAACCCTTGTCGTACGCCATTTCTGAGATACACTGTGCATCACGTATCAGTCTCTAGATCAGTAGCTGATACGCACCAACACATCAGAATGTATATCGAAAAGCATACTTCGGATAAAGGAATATACATGACACCGAACCTTTAGCAGCAACTCGATGAGAATTAAAATATCCACAACCAGTTGACCAGCTAGAGGTGAAGCAAACAGCAGCAAACATGGCCCAAAGCCACAAGCAATCATGGAAAGCAGGACAAAAACCTAACACGTCGTCGTCTTCTACGAAACTCCTCTGTCTAAAACCACAACAGCAAACGGGTGAGTACATAAGGTACTCAGCAAGCCCTAACTTTAAGCAGGGTATATATAGATACATATTTGGTTGTAGCAAAAATTAGGCTATGAGATTTTCTTTTGCAAAAAGCCAATTTTATGCAGGGTTCACTACAGAAGCTTTGCAACGAGAGGTAAACATTTGTTGTCCATATTTTAATAGGTTGGTCCTACGGGAGATGTTCATCGATCCCGACAGTACCTAAGTTTTAGTCGGGGAGCTGGCACGCAACCGTACCATCCCCTGGCACGCAACCGTACACTTTCCAAAACACTGACACCTACACCCACTCACTCCAACAAGGATAATATAGAGACTAATCAAAGTGAGCCCAAGCTGTAGTATGTCAATACCGTGACAGCGGCCATTTCGGATGGATTATACACTCTGCAGAAGTTGTACACTGTACCCACAGGCTATGCTTCTATTGATCAATAGTCACATAATGTTCATTTCAACGCATGCTAAAGTATCCACAATGTCCACCTCAAGATGCATACAGGGGTCATCTCTCACGGTAGCCCGATGACGCGATAATACATTCCCGTAGCTAGACCGTGAGTTTAAGACATCCACGTCCACTCCCTGGACCCCGCACATAGACGGGTTTATTACAAAACCAGGGGGCTATACCGGTGCGCATTACGATCTCATGGCTCGGGCTATTGCTGTAATCGAAGACCGAACTATGAGTATCTCATGTCTGCTCCTGCGGCTTGTGTCTCTCGACCGCCTTAGATGTCATTGCGAATAATCAAAGGGATGTAGTGAGCCCCGCCCAGACAGGTTCTGTGGTTGCACGAAATCACTATGTTGAGCTCCGATGAACCGGTCCTTATGTGGCAGGCGCGGCGCTCCTCCACGGCAGGTGGACCAGACCGAAGCTTAACACATATCACATCACCTTTCACCAGGAGCCACGCCCCACAACCAGAAATATCCCACTTCACCTAGCACCAGTTGCGCTAACACCCATCCCACTTTATTTTACACTCACCATCAAACTCATTTAACTCATTTCATAAGATGATTGATGTATGGTGTGGTAATGCACTGCATCGTATAAAGGTTCCTAAGCAATCTAATATCAAGACAACTTTTCGTTCGTTAAAAGGCTTTAACAAAGGAAGTCCTTTGGTTATCAAGGGGGTGTCATCAACGAATACAAGGTAGTATTCATATTTAATGAGAGCAAATAACTGACATAAATATAAATATGTAACATCAAGTAGGGTATTAACCACACAATGTTTTAATATAGATTAAAATAAATATGCAAGCATTTACGTCATATAGGTGCGCAAGCAAAACATAGGACTAATATAATCAAGGAGTTAGAGCTTGGATGCAAATCCTTAATCCTCAGAACTTGTCTTCTCGATAACCTTCGAAATCAGAGTTTTGAATTGTTGGCTTGATGCCGAAGTCTTCGGGCTTTTCCTCGTATGTCCATTCTTCTGTCTTCTCTTGGGGTCCGGCTCTTCCTCGAATTCGGTATTGTCTACACGATAGAATACGCCTAATAAAACTACCGTAAAAAGAAGTAAAGCTCGAGATGAATCGATAAAATCCAAAAAAACCTCAAATAAGAACAAAATAAACTCCATGAGGAAATCAAAGGTTAAGGTCATGCATGATGCGGTGTCTATCTTAATGAAATGTTTGTTATTTTAGGTGCATCCTAGTATTATTTACTATAGATTAATCATTTGAATAAATATTTATTTAGCTACTTTATTTTAGTGCTTCTGCGGTTATATGGATAGTTAAGTGTGGCTATGTATTGTTTAATTATACTAAGCCTTTGCATGAGTACAAGCTTGTATTATGGTTTGTCTAATATAATACTAATAGTTTGATGCGTCATTGATGTGTCATTCTAAGCATAATCACTACTTAGCAATATCTACTAAAGATTAGTGATTAATTAATTATCAAATTCATTCTAAACAATAGTTATGTGACTACTTTATTAAATTAGGTAAGTGTACGCATTGTGAAGTAGCTAAATCACTAATGTGTTTATGCTAATACAATTCTTATACTATCAGCATACTATGTGTGTGATGTGCTATTTTAGGCATTATCTCGTCTTATCGATATTTACTAAAGAAAAGTGATTAGTTGCTTAGCTTATTAAGCTAGGTTATGTGAGGCGATAGTAAGACATATGTATGCGTGTATTATATAGTGTCTAACGCATTATTACACTATCGTGAATAAATATATACATATATGTATATGCACTAAAAATGTGACTTGGCATATGACATGTCATTTCATGCATCATTTTATGTGTAATACTATTTACTATCATATACTAGTGACTAGTTACTAATTAGTATCAGAACTTAGTGATTATTTACTAACTTTATTTTAGATATTTTTCCTATTAAACAAATGAATATACAGAGGCTATAGGTTAATTACTTAGTTTTCTAATATGTAATTATGTTCTAACTATTAGTGTCTAATTAATTGGATTCCAGCTTTACAATCGCATTACTAATGTATCATGTGGCACATGCAATAATGTAAGCTAATGCAAGGTGAGATGCAAACTAATCATATTATTAATCCTGTATTTAATATGACTATATGAAGTGCATTACTTAAAACAAATGACAGTAAATAACTAGCTCAAATAAACGAATAAATAACTAAAAGCAATCAATCAAATGAACTCTGATAAAACTCGAATCCCGAAAAGGAGAGTAACATGAATAGGTGATGATTGGGTTTGATTTTTGTGGAGTGGTCGTGGTATTTTCGATGATTGAATGGTTTGCTCTAGATTTATCAGTGTCGAGAGGTGTTTATTAGAAGCTATGGATTTATAGATCACTAGAGAAAATGTGAGGGGTTTTAGGATTTGAAACCAATTTCATAGAATAGCTCACGTCGATACGGTCGAGTGAGCGCAAGAATCACCGAAATCGATATCACGGGTGAAAAAATATGGTATTTATGATGTGTAGGGAGCTATAGGGACCTATTTGTAATTATTAGCATGTGTCTAGAGGCTTTTCTATAATTTCACAGAAAGTGGCCAGGGACCCATGTGTAATTATACAAAAATCCAGGGTGCTAGATGTAATTATTTAGGATTAAATTGTAATTGAATAAAAAGTCAAGGGTGTATTTGTAAAATTACTAGGTCTACACCCTAATTGTACAGATCATCAGGGGCTTTGGTGCAAAAAGATTTTTTCTGGAATTTACAAAATTATTTTTGTACTGGAAAAGGCTTCAGAATATATTTTTGTGTGCACTACGCCGGGTGTACCTAGCATTTCAATATATTAGGTTGACAGGTGGGGCCGAGGGTTATTTCTTTTATTTTCTTTATAAAACTGCGTCGGTTTAAATTGGGCCATTGGATCAGGAAGGGACGGTGGTGATCTTAGGGGTGACGTGGACTAATGCGGATCATTGATTTAAAATCAGACGGTGGAGGTTTAAATCGACGGTTGTTTTAATCTCGTGCGTCCGTGGCCGATCGAACGGCCAGCAGTGGCCCGGAGGGCCGACGGCGGCCGAACAAAGGGGGCCGCGGCGGCGCCATTGACGACGCTCCGCCGGAGTGGGCTGGAGCGCGCCGCGGTGCTCCAAACTTGACGGGAATAGGCTCTAGAGAGAGAGGAGCTCACCGCAATCTCGGAGGTGGGGTTGTTGTCGTCGGGTTTTGGGCCAATGAAGGCTGGCGACGAGGAGGAGGCAGACTGCAGGGCGGCGCACGGTGTCGGGGGTGTTGTGGTGACGAGGACGGGTTCCGGCAGCCGTGAATCGAAGGAGGAGGTCTCGAGGAAGCTGTAGAAGAGCTCGACGTGGACGAAAGGCGGCCGAGGTGCGCTGGCAACAGAGGGCGCAGCGGTCGGCGGCGAGAGAGAAAGGGGAGGTCGTAAATCCGAGAATTTAGGGAGATTTGTTGTGGTGGGGAGCTTACGGGAGTCTTGGTGGCTATTTGTAGCCAGAGAAGGAAGAGAACGGGGACGGCAATGGAGTGAATTCGGGCGGCGACCGGTGTTCATGACTTCAAGCGGTCGGGACGCGTGGCGGCCGCGCGTTGAGCTTGTCCGGGGGCCGGGGGAGTAATGGCGGAGGCTGGGCACGTTGTGCTGCCAGGAAGGACGCGGTTGCGGCGGTGGCGACGCTTGGTCAGACTAGTGTCGGCGCGGTGAAGCGCGTCGAGGTGCCGGACCCGAGGCGCACTGGAGTAGGGGCGGCGCGCACGGAGCTGGTCAGACACGTGGAGAAGGCACGGCGAGCGCGTCCGAGGCCGGAGAAGTTAAGGCGGAAGAGGCGCACATCGCGGCCGGGGAAACACGACAACGACGGCGGCGGCAGAGCGCGTGGGTCCTGTCTCCGTGTTGAAGATGGGTGGTGAGTTGGGCTGGGCCGCCTGTTGTGCCATGCGAGGAAAGGAAGGAGGGGCTACCTGCTGCGGGAAATGGAGGAGAGAAGGAAAGTTGGGCCGTGCAGAAATGGGCCGAGAGAGGAGAAAGGGATGGTTTTTGGCCCAGGTGAGGTTGGAATTGAAATTGGAATTAAATTTTGAATGATTTGTTTAAATTTGAGTAGAATTCAAATTTCAAATAAATTTCAAACAAGCTTGGCCAAATAAATTCTAGTAAATAAAAAGAGAGAAGCAAAGCACTTGATCACAAAATTTTTATTGCTTTGAAAATGTCAATTTAGAGAGTTTTTAATTTACGTGAGATTTTACCTTTTGAATAAAAGAGGAGAGAAAAGAAAATTTTGTTAGCATTTGTTGGCAAAAAATTTTAATTAAATTTTTTGGTTGAATTTTAGGAATATTACAACCCTAAACCTCTCCAAGTGACTACAAAGATCAACTTGGTTTTCATTAGATCAATGAGAGGTGATACAATCCTCCTGGATCTCACCACAGCGATCTTGATGAATTCCCGGCGACACCTAACCGTCTAGGAGATGAATCTCCAAGAGTAATAGGTCTTGCACAACCTGCAATTAAAAAGATTGCTCAAATCGAATCAAGAGATGGAAACACTCACGATCTCCTTTTCCTTTAATCAAACCCTAGGGGATTCAATGAAGAATGAGGGGAAGAAGAGAGGTGGATCTCAAAGAGTCTCTGGGCGTGATTTGAAATGAGGCGCTAGCTTTTTGGTAACCCTAAGACATTAGGGGCAGGGAATTATATAGATCAATCAAGGATGACCTTCCAAAAGTATCAGGAGCGGACTAGTCTGAAGGTCCGAACAAGTTCAGATGTCGGCCTCAACGGTAATATGGTCATTTCTTTGGAGTCCGTAGAGGACGCGGACTAGTCCGACCGAGCTGACAAGTCTAGTCAAGCCAAGGTGCATCCATTCTGTAGTCCACCCGCCCAGCGGACAAGTCCACTGGCGGACAAGTTCAGAAATTAACGGGTGCCCCTTCTCTGGGGTCCACGGGCCATGACTAACAAATTCGGGTCCGGACTAGTCCGGAGGGACAGATTATTCCGACTCTGCCAAAAGGAGCAGCTCTTTGGAGTCCGCAGCTTGGCCCCAACATGTCCGATGCCGGACAAGTCCGGACACCTAGATAACTCTGGGGTGAGCTACGTGCTCCCTCTCTGGAGTCCAGCCACTGGGCGGACAAATCCGTCTCCAAACAAGTCCGAGGCATCGGACAAGTCTAGAGCGAGCAACAGGAAACTGAAGATTTTGATTTAGATGCAGTGAGAAATGTAGAACAATTTCAAAGCAATAAAATGCTGAACACCTTGATAGTACGATGGCCCTATGACTCGAGAAATATAAAAACTAGAAACTCCGGAGCCAAGGAACCAACATTGCTCTTTTCCTTTTTGGGGTCGATAGAATTCCATTAACTTAGTTCCTGCATACATACTCACAAAATGTCATTAAATGCTCTTCTATTGTTTGTCACAATTCATTCCAAAATCCACAAAGAATCCTATATGCACTTTCAGTTTCCTGTACTTGTCCCATGATCAGTGGCAAGTACACACGATTACCCCTGTGAAATCACAACCGTACATTATAACTGTGAATTTATTTGGAAGTCTTTACAAAAGTTTGGCTCGAAAGCCTAAAAGATACCTTCAAAGTGGCAAGCAGCGGAAAAACAATCAAGAAAATTAATTTTCCAGCACGAATGTCCCATGTTCGACCATAGGCATTTGACTGGAAGTTGATCTCCTAGAAATCGTTCCTCACGACGAATCTTCGATATCTCTGAAAGCCAAATTTACTGAGGCAAGCTATGCGGGTTAATAATAATTGCAATATCATAATAAATGACTGGACAAAAGAAGGTTAGGATAATATGGCTAATTTTTGCATAAATGAGCACCGGACATTCTAGCTTGAGTAATGAGATAATTACTAGATGTAAGTGATTAAATGAATGAATATAATGTGAGCACATGAAGTAATCGCACTTGACCTCCATGTCAGGCATTCCTAATGATCCATGACCGCCAAGTCATGAACCCGAATCTCCAACTGTTTTGCGCACAATCAATATATGCAAGACCAATATGAATTCATTTATTATTCTACTCTAAACAAAGATCCATCATTAAGGAGCTTGATGTCGCAAGCACAGCTATTCGAATAGATTTATTACTCTGCAGAGTTTGTACGATGTACCCATGGACTGTGAGTGACTGTCTATGGTGTAGCTAGCACCGTGCACTCACGAAGTGTGCACATCGGTATCACATATCGCTTTTTCACTAGTCGTCCGCTATTCTTGCGTTCCCTGAAAAGCATTGATTCCACGTTTACCAAAATCTAACACCCAAGAGGCTAGTCCTCTTTATGTTGGGTGAAAGTCCCAGGGATGCAATCCATTGTATCGGTAAACTTTGGCCCAACACCGTAGTGATGGAGGTCCCTATGGACACATCCACTAAGTGAATTATCCATACGTGTAGACTACTCCTAAAAGGCAAGGTAGCTTTCAACTAACTACTTGGCCATAGCCGTCCATAACGGCATCCATGCATGGTCGCACGATATTTCCTTAAATCAAGAGTCAAATGTACCGATCCTTATGTGATGTGACGGGTCTCCAAAGCAACCATCCACCTATCTCCATCTAACCAACATATCATTGTCATGAACTAACTATAATGACAACCCGTCATCATCGACTCATAACTCTAATCACCTATCGATCAAGACTTCTCTAAACAATATTAACGACAGGAATAATTACTAGGTGTGCATTAATATTTATATTTAGCTATAGACCTGCAACTAAGCATGTGTCCACGATGTAAATAAACTGCACCGTGATCCTATGAATTAAGTCCATAAGAGTACCCATCCTATATTTACAAGGAAATACAAAAGAGCTCAACAAGGTAGACATAAATAATAATAGGAGATAGCTACCATTTTTCCCAATGAGCATTAATAGTGATATAAATAAATTATGTACAAATTAATCCTACATTTTAGGCACTTAAGTTCATTTAGAAACATAGGATCAAAATAATCAAGGGGGTGTGCTTGCCTCGCACCTTTATACTTAGTTTCAGCACGACGATCTTTGTGTATCAATCTCCATGGCGATGTAGTCTCCCAACGAATCACTCACGTGCACGTCAAAGTCCAACATCGAGAAACACCAAAGATCCAGATAAAGCCATCCAATGAAATCCACTGCAATAACATCAAATATTCGGAAGACACCAATAAGAAATGAGATGCATATTTTAAAATAATGCATGAGCTACTTCATTGGAGTTCGCGATGAAAATATGTTTTAAATGGGTTTAAGCCCTAGTTTCTTGAAGGCCATATTCACCTAAACAAATTATCCATTATATAAATTCTATTAAAATAAAGCATGGACTTGCGCAAATCTTCACGAGACAAAGGTGGTAAATAGGGGAATATTTAGAGTCTAATTATAGTGATTGTATGCATATCTATTATACAAGTGTTTAAAGTACTATTAATAAAACAAGAGCTCCTTTAAATCCTAAGAAAATTGTATGCTAACATATATTAAATTCCCTAAACCTGAGATGCATGTCTACTATTTGATTTAGTGAACCAGATCATATCACTATATGTGTATGCACTTCCAGCATGTTTATTTGTATGAAAAGTTAATCATCATTATGGGGGCAATATTGTAAAACAGCGGTTCAGAGTCCTAAATACACTAAATACTACCCATATATTCTTACAGGCTTTAATAATATTTTCTGGAACTTAATTAGCAGATGGACCTAATTGTCTAGGTACAAATCCGGGTGTCTATAGCAAAGAAAGAGAGATGGGTGAGGCTGATGGAGTTTCTATTTGAGTGATTTTAAAATAGACCCAAATGAATATGGACTATTTATTTGTGTTGATCTCGAAGCTTTAATTTTTCTTTTACCTCCTAGAAGGTAAAACATTTTTAATAATTATTAATTGCTGAATAATTTAATTTGGAAAGTTATCACTGAGTTTTGATAGATATCGGTAATCAGGACATGTTTTTTTATATAATTAATGGTTGAGATTAAATTCGTATTTTACCTCTTAAAAGTCACTTTGATCTATTTTAAAAGTAATCTTCTATTTTTCCCTTTCTAATTCCTCCTCTTTCTCTCTCGTTTCTATGGCAGCTACAGGCATAACGCAGGGCAGAGCTTGAATGCAAGGCAGCGGCTCTGGTTCTGCTCGCTGACAGCGACGCCTGAAAGAATCGAGCTGGGGCTTCTTCCAAAAAGGATGCAGGAGCTCGAGGGCTACCTCCTGTTGGTTGCCTTGCTGGCTAGGGTCGCTTGCAGCGATGGCGCAGTGGCTGCTGTGGCGGCACGGTTGAGCAGGATGGCGGCGACCAAGAGGCAGCGCAGGTCGGGCTTAAGCTGCGTGGGACAACCCATGGGTTGCGTAGAACCTTACCAACGGCTCAGCCCCGGCGGTGGTGGCCGGAGTTGGCCCGGCGACGAAAGGCGTCAGGGAAGAAACAGAGTGCGACGGAGAGGGCGACAAATTCCTCAAAATCCTGGAAATTAAATCGTTCAGAAGCGGTCATCAACACTTCTAGAAGCTCCGGTAGAGAGGAATCGAAGCGGAGCTCACCGGAAGAGCTTCAATTTCCGGCAACGGCGGCAGCATCCAAATTTGGGATTCTTCAATTTCTCTGAAACTAGAATCGATTCTTTGGCCGGTTTCTTGCTGGGGAGGTGGAATGGCGAGAGAAAAGACCAGGTGCTCGCCGATATTTTTGTCACGGCGGGCTTCTGTCAGAGAGTGCGAGGGAGAGAAGAATGGATAGGGCCGCGTTGTGGCGCCTGCCTTGCTCCGTAAGGCTTCAGGGTTGTTGAGGACCGCTTGGGAGGCAGCTCGGCTCATTCATAGCAGAACAAGCGCCGCTCGCTCGCGCAGGCGCGGCGCGGGGAAGTCGCCTCAGCGCGACTTCGGTCGTCCTTGGTCGGCAAATGGAGCAGGAGGGCATGGGCACGAACGAGGCTCGAGTGGCCACGAGGCGGGAGACGACGCGTGTCGGCTCCGGCAGCACGCGAGGGGCGTTCAGTCGAGAGCAGTGACAGAGGTGGAAGGAGAGTGACCGGCTGGCTATTGACTCTTGGCCCGTAAATGGCTGTACGTTGCTGCCTTTTTTTTTTGTGGCTAATTTGTCATGGCCAGTAAGCTTGGGATATTTATTGAACTAATTAAGATTTAGAAATGAAATACGAAGTCAACCAAATTAATTTCCATAAAATTCTTACAACGTATAAAATGGCATGCAATGCATGAATTTTTAAGACATGAGAAAATCCAAATATGCAACAAAATTTCCTTTAGTATAATTAACGGTCTTAATTACGCATTTTTGCACCATCTAATTGTTTAGGATGTGACACATCTCGACATCAAAACCCGAACCGGCCATTACTCTTTTCTTGGTATTGAAAATACTGAACATTATAAAGAAATTGCTAAACACAGAAATAAAATTACTGAACATAAACTTAATTTACTAAGAACATAATAATGAAATTACTGAACATAGAAAAGAAATTAGCAAACATAAATTTAAATTACTAAACACCAAAGTTTGAGAAGCATTGTAATAGAGAAATTACAGAACACACACAATGAATTACTCAAAATTATGAGAAAATTACTGAACAATAAAATTATTGAAGCAAAAATTTTATTTCAATTTTAAAAATGAAAGTTTCTGCCCTCAATACTATGTAGACACTTTAGTATAAAAATTACTGAATCAATATCGTACTTCAATCAATGAGAACAATATAAATTACTAAACATTACAGTAATGAAAAACAAAATATGACAAAATTCCACAAACCTAACATGATGCACCAAAACAACCCTCACTACTGCATTTCAACATCAGTGATGAGATCGAGGAAAAAAAAATCAATGACGCACAAAAATGCTAGGGTTTAACGAACCTGGTCCACGCGCCTCAAAGATGCCGCCAAATCACCAGCAATGGTCTCGCGACGCTGCGGGAAATGACCTACAGAACCAAAAATCAACGGGAGCGAACGAATCCTAGGGTTTCGACATTGACACCGGTGAAACCGACAAATGCCGCACCTCCTCCAACACTTGCGACGATACCGGCAACATAGACGATGACCACCAAATGCCGGAGGAGCGGATTGATGCGCGCAATGGCGGAGGAGCGCTTGAATCGCAGCGGCAACGACGGAGGAAGCGGTTGGGGAAATTAGGGTAGTGCATGCGAGAGCAATGGGAGGAAGAAACGGTGCGGTTGAGGACTTTTATACCAATGCTAACGAGCGCGCGCGGCTAAGGTTTAACTCGAAAAAATCGGCCGGCCCGAAATGGAAAATGTGGGGCGCGCCGGTTGGGTGGCTCGCCTGGTTAAGCGGTTTCAGTCTGGGTGAAGGGCTCCTTATATATATATATATATATATATAAGAATTGCAGTGGTCAGATGGATAAGTCCTTCAATATCTTATTCTTCACCCATACCCAATTAACTAGCAAACTACCAAGCCACTTGATCAAAATCGACCAAATTCTCTATTTTGCAGTTAAATGTAAACTAATGCAATTCTGTTTATGTAGATACATCCGAAATATTGATACAATACGTTGCTTTTTTATATGTGCAGCTTATCTCCATGTCCATTTCTTTATCATGATTGACTATATTATTTGTAAATCTGCTACTTCCATGAATTTGCTATCCACAATGAGCCCCAAAAAAAATGGGACCTTCCACAGTTTGATTTGATTTGTTTGCTATGATAATCTGCTTCACTCCACTGCTCCAGTTCATTTGTCCTTGCTCCTCACTTTGGCACTGGCACTGATACAACAGTGTTGTTTGTAGGTCCAGTTCCTCGCTTGGGCAGCGACAGCATATCCAGTTTCTCAGTTTGTACCTCCGGCAGTGGTACCATGACACTGATAAAACGGTACAGCCCCTCTGTAGAAAAACAAACGAAGTGAGGAAGCTTTGGCAACATGTAAAACGTCACTTTGTTTCCTGCACATACATTCCACAATATTTTTAAAAATATTGCTATCCCACAATATTTTTTTCTTGGCTGTACAAAGAAAGTGCCTTTTCAGATATTGAGGGGTCAAAGAACGGCTGGAAAGAAAATTATGGACATGATAACAGAGCGGTATAGACTGACTCGGCAATGTGAGGTAACTGCAATTCTAATCCTATATGGCCTCCCAAGGTGACATATCATCCGCTTATTTTGTAATATCATAATTAGCAGCTCCTGGCCAAAATATAATCTCATATGAATAATTCAGTAAATTAGTTTTGTTTGAATTGTTTCAGAATGTTGCTCTGTCTATAGTCTTAGCAAAATAATGGCATGGGACTGTTGAATAAATGATTTTGGCTATGAACTGCTTATAGAATTAATGATCAATAGTTCACTGCAATTCTCATCCTATATACCATCCCAAGGTGATACATCATCTTCTTATTCTGTAATATCATAATCAGCAGGTCTTAAACAAAATATAATCCTATATGAATAATTCAGTAAATTAGTTTGGCTTCAATTGCTTCATAATGCTATTCATTCTATAGTCTCGAGAAAAATGATGGCATGGGACTGTTGAATAAAAGATATTTGGTTAGGAACTGCTTATAGAATTAATGATCAATAGTTCTCTTATCTGTTATTATATGTCTTCTCCAATAACTTATGTTCTCACGGGTGGTTGACAGCTTCAATTTATCTCATGAGATGATTTCAGTAAATTAGTTTGGTTTCAATTGCTTCATAATGCTGTTCATTCTATAGTCTCGAGAAAAATGATGGCATGGTACTGTTGAATAAAAGATATTTGGTTAGGAACGGCTTATAGAATTAATGATCAATAGTTCTCTTATCTGTTATTATTATGTCTTCCCCAATAAGTTATGTTCTCACGGGTGGTTGACAGCTTCAATTTATCTCATGAGATGATGCATGCATAGCTGTGACTTTTAAAGGTGAAATTCTGCTCTTGCATGTGTGTTTTCATATCATCATATAACCATCCATATGTTCTGGAGCAACGCACCAGGTAGAAGCTGCAAAGGAATTCTTATGATGTTTTTTGGCAGCAAGGAGAAGGCCAAGGACGTGGTGCTCTACCACTGCAAGTATAAACATGCTGGTAGTGAGTTCTTGAAGCTCACCCCCAGCAGGTTGCGAGCTCAAGAGTGACTCCTTTCATATGTTCTCTTGGTATTAAGTTGTAGTGCTTCATGATACAGTTTAATTGGAGTGAAATTTGCACAGGCAGGATTAGTATTCTCAATGCTTTAGCTCTGTTTGTAAAATGATTTTCTCTTTGGGTTTACCAATATCATCGTTGGGCTTAAATGGATGAGGCTACTCACAATTATAATTACTTGGTTAATGACTATTGACTATCACAATAGCATATTAATTCTTTTTCCTCTGCAACAAATAGCTTTCTTCAAGAACGTTACAGGTCTCTCTTACATATTACTATATGCATCAGAAATTTTTCTATAAATCTCTATAGTTGCCTGCTAGGTGTGACAATTATTGCCTTTGGGTGATTTCTACCATGCCCAACATGGGCCAGTGCTAGACGTGTTCCTTCCTAGGCCAAGTATGACAGCACCTTTAGTTAAGGATGTTGCTCCTAGAGGTGAAATGACTAATAACGTCAGGGAGCAGATAACCAGGATGCTTAGAGAATTTGGTTTTGAAACTAAAGGACATTCAGATCATATCAAAAACCTCCCTGAATATTTTGATACTATACCATACCCTTGACGTTTCAGAGTTCCTGATTTCATTAAGTTTAATGGTGATGATTCAAAAACTACGTATGAGCATGTGGGGCAATTTTTGGCACAAGTAAGTAATATTCGTATAACCGATGCACATAAGATTAAATTATTTCCTTTGTCACTTTCTAGTACTGCATTCATTTTTTTTACATCTTTGGCAAATTCTGTTGGCACATGGGCACATCTTGAGCGAAAATTCCATGATTACTTCTATAATGGTGAAACTGAGCTTAGGTTATCACCTCTCACTTCAGTTAGGCAAAAATATTATGAAACAGTTTTTGAATATATCAAAAGGTTCAGAGAAACTAGAAATAATTGTTATAGCCTAACAACTTGAGAAAGAGATTTGGCCGATATAGTTTTTTCAGGTCTATCATCATATTGGAAAGAGAAGCTAGAAGGACAAGATTTTCTAGATGTTAATCAGGTGTTGAAGCGTGTCATTGCTCATGAGAATAGTGCTAGAGAAACTAAAAGTTATAGCGATTTAAAGATGGCACCAGTAGGGAGGGAAAAGCAAGGTGTTAACATGCTGGAGTATGATTTAGCTAGTGATGATGAGACTGATATTTATGTAGCCGAATGGGTCGACACATCTAAAAATAAACCCTTTGCAAGTTATTTTTTAAAGCCCTCCCCTGGAAAGAGAGATGAGATGAATTATACCTTCGACGTGTCTAAGTGCGATAAACTTTTTGATGTGTTATTGCAAAACATGGTTATTAGGTTGAGAGATGGGCATGTAATTCCACCCCCAGAGCAGTTGGCTAAGAATGTTTATTCCAAATGACATAACTCATATTCCCATTCTACTAATAATTCTAATTATTTTCGTTGGCAGAGATGTCATACCCCAAATTTTCCAATTTGGGATGCGAACCTTTTTTCAATTATAAAAAGAAAATTTTCAATTATTTAAAGAATTTTATCTATTTATGTAAGTGTTTTTAAATTTAAATGTATTTGATATTTCCTTGTGAAAATAAAGTTTTAATGTTATGTTTTGTAATTAACATGCTTTTATAAAATTATTTTTATTTATTTTAGAAGCAAATTTTATTTGATTTAAAAAAGGGGTGTTTTATCAATTTCTTAAAAATATTTCTGAAATGGATAAACTGTTTGGATTTGTGAACTAAAATATTTCTAAATATTTTATTATTCCAAAATCTTTTCAAATGAATTTTATATCTGATTTGAAGCAATTAAAGAATTAATAATAGAAATAGAAAAGAGATAAAATATATGAAAAGAAGAAGAAATAAAAGGAATAAAGCGAATTGTATATATATATAAGAAAGAAAAGTCTCTTGAATTGGTAAAATGTTTTCATAAAACTTTTCAATGGTCTTTTTGAAACTTTTTATCTCTGTTTTTAAACAATCTCTTATATCCAAACCAGCTCGGTTTTTTGCCCTATGGTTAAGCCACGTTATCAAAATAGTTACAACCGTTGGATAGAACGAATAAGAAATCCTGGCCGCCAGGGAGCAGAGGAGACGAGTCGGGAGGAAAATCTTAACTCTAGATGCTTCTTCAGTCGAGTGTCCGCCGCCGCTGCGTCGGCCCCGGCCCCGCCTCTTCAGATGCCAGCCATCCTTATCTACCGCGGTGTCCCACGCTGCCGCCCCGCCCCTCTGTCGCCTGGCCTTACTGTCCCATGCCGCCCCCCACCTCCCCGCCCCGACGTTCCACCCCGCCGCGCTGTCCCTCAGCTGGCCTGCTTCCCTGCCCCATGCCGACGGCCCCTCCCCGCGACCGGCGTACCACCTCGCCGACCCACCGTCCTGTGGCGCGAACCCGTACTCGATGTGAGCGGAGAGTCTGATGGCGAGCTGGTGGCGAATTCGATGCCCCCTAAACCCAGCTCCCCGAAGCCGTGGTCTGCCATCTAATCCCTCACCCACGCTGGTGCTCCTCATTGCCAATGAAGCCACCTGCCGCTGTGGGACCGTCCTCTTCCCTGTGTCGAGCTCCACCGCCTGCCTTCGAATACCTCACCGCGCCACTGCTCCCTTTGCCAATAAAGCCTTCTGCCTCCCGTGGGTTAATCTCAGTGAGCCTGCTGAGCTTATTTTTCATTCTGCAGATGCCTTTTCATTGAAGAGCTTCAAAATCATTCTGCGGCTTCGAATTTGTTTCACTTGTTTTTACTGAATGGCCTGTACGTACTTTGATTTTGCACTTGCAGATGTCTTTTTGCTGAAGTGATTTGAGAACGAAACAGAGCATTGAGCATCGAAGATAGCAATGGTGGGAGGCTGGGAGCTTTAGTTGTTCTGCAGTCTGGTGACCATAACTACAAAAAGACAAATTCGAGTGAGCTGTCAAGGAGCGGAGATAATAGTGTGATGTCCTCTATAAGCCATGTGAATGTGTGAGTGTTTCTGGTGATGATAGTGCTTATGGAGAAAGCATACTGGACGATTGCAGGCTTCTCCGGGATAATTGTTTGCCTTGTATGGCCTCTGATGTTGGTGTAAACGAGAAGAAGAGAGCGCTTTCCTCCAGCACGACTCATTCCATGAAGATGCCTTTATTGAAGCTCTCATTCAAGAAGAAGTTCGAGGAAGCTCATCAATCTTCTGTATATGTAAGCATTTCTTCATAAGTCATTTAGTTTATCTCTCCTAAAAACCAAGCTGGGCTGCACTCTGTAGCTATTGTTTCCTTATCATGGAACACTTCTCATATTATTATATTTGATGACTTAAATTTTTTTTAGCAATTTGCTTGGTCCCTTTCATGATCTCTTGTAGTAATATTATGGGCATCCATAGGACAATATTATTAAATTAATAAAAAAAGGCTGCAAAACAACACACCGAATCGATGCTTCTAAGAAGCTGCAATATCATTATTGGTTGCATGGTTGTCCCCATCGAACTGATCAATTTTTTCATTCAGTGTTAACTTGTATTAATATGGCACCGTTGCACTGGCACACAGGTCTATATATTTTTTTTGGCATCTTCAGTTTCCATCAGGCTAGCTCGTGACTGATTGTTAGCAATAAACCATACCCACCCAACATGCACAGAGCATATCAAAATTTTACTTTTGTCTTTGCTACAACAGTTCAAATGAAGTACTGGTGGTATTTTTATTCGTACTTTATAAGCTCTTTGCAAAATCAGAATATACAACATATTTACCTTTTTTATGTCTCTAGTGTTAGGCGCAACACTTGCATTGTGAGGGATGACACTCAGTGTTGAAGACAATTTTCTCTATGTTTCTTACTCACTAGAATGCCATGACGAACCTGAGAGGTTGGGGATACATATATATAAGCTTGGTGGACAGCCAAGCATATGCTCAGATGCTAGTTTAAGATGCTAAAGCATAAAGCTGAAAAGTTAGTCTAAGATGCTAAAGCGAAAAGCTGAAAAGCTAGTCTAAGATGCTAAAACGAAAAGCTAAAACACAAAGCATAAAGCGCCTGCAGTAGATTTATTCCATCATTCTCCCCATAAGTCTTGTGCGTCGTCTTTTGGGAGATTTGAATCATCCCAATCCTGGCGCGAAGCTCTTGAAACTTGATTCTACCAAGGGACTTAGTGAGAAGATCAGCAAGTTGGTCTTTGGTGTTGATGTAGCTTACCCTGACGCTCTCTTCCTCCAAACAGCCTCGGATGAAGTGGTACTTCACTCTGATGTGTTTGCTGCGCTCGTGGAAGACAGTGTTCTTTGCCAAGGCTAGAGCGGATTTGCTGTCCACCCTGAGCTCCACTGCTTCAGCGTCTCTGCCAAAGATATCACTAAGCAGCCGAGCGAGCCAGAGCGCCTGAGTTGAAGCAGTGGAAGCCGCTATGTACTCAGCCTCGTAGCTGGACAAGGCCACCACCTGCTGCTTGACCGACTGCCAGCTAACAAGGCACTTGCCGAGGAAGAAGAGCACCCCGCTCGTGCTCTTGCTGGTGTCGATGTCGTCGGCGTGGTCACTGTCACTGTACCCAACGAAATGTGCTGCCTCGGGACACCTCGGGTAGTGGAGGCCGTGGTCAAGAGTCTCCGCAACATAGCGGATGATTCTTTTGACGGCCTGCTGGTGCTTCGTCGTCGGTCGTTGCATGAACCGACTGACGTAGCCGACGGAGAACGTCAAATCCGGCCGCGTGTGGGCGAGGTAGCGAAGGCTTCCCACAAGGCGCCGATACTGCGTGGCATCCACCTCCTCTGTCGTGCAGTCATGGCTGAGTTTTAGCCTCTCCTCCATTGAAGTAAGAGCTGAGTTGCAGTCGGTGAGCCCAGCTAGCTCAACGATGCGCTTGACGTAGGCGATTTGTCGAAGTGTGATGCAGGAGTCGTCTTGGTGCACCTCGATCCCCAAGTAGAAGAAGAGAGACTCCAAGTCACTCATCTGGAAGGTGGCCTTCATCTCCTCGAACGCTGCCACCTCCGCATCCTTGGTGCCCGTGATCACCAAGTCGTCGACGTAGACACCCACCAGCAGGGCATTGCCGTCATTGCCCTGACAGTAGATGGCCGCCTCGTGCGGGCTTTGCTCGAAACTCATCCCCTTCATCGTGAAATCCAGCTTGACGTTTCACGCCTGTGGTGCCTACCGCAAGTTGTAAAGGGCCTTGCGCAGGCGCAGCACCTTGCCCTCCTTGCCGAGGATGATAAATCCCGACGGCTGGTGCACGTAGACCTCCTCCTTCAACTCGCCATTGAGAAACGTCGACCTGACATCCATGTGGTGGACGTGCCAGCCCTCCTGGGCAGCCAGCGCAAGAAGGAGAGCGAAGGCATCGTCGAAGTCGATCCCCTCCTGCTGCACAAACCCACGTGCCACCAAGCGAGCCTTGTGCTTGACGATGGCACCGGCCTCATCCTTCTTCAGCTTGAACACCCACTTAAGGGTGATCGCGCGGTGTCTAGGAGGAAGGTCAGCGAGTTCCCAAGTGCGGTTCTTCTCAACCGCATCCATCTCTAGCTTCATCGCGGCGCGTCATGCCGCGTGTCCCTCAGCCTCAGCGAAGGAGCGAGGCTCGCCGTTGTCGCACGCAAGATGCAACTGTGCCTCCAGGTCGTGAGGCACCAATTCCGGCACCGGTGCGTCGCCGAGAAGGTCCTCCATTGTGCGATACCTCAACGGCTCGCCGTCGTGGTACGCGTCGACACGCTCCTCTTCGTTAGGGAGCGAAGTAGCGAACTCCACCGGGTTGTGCTCGACATGAGCAGGTGCTGGTGTAGACGTGCCTGGAGGAGTAGCTATCGGCGCCGAAGAGCGTGGCGTGGCCGATTGTGGTGGTGGCGGTGAGGAACTCATCGCAGCCGATGTCACAGTCGCTGGAGTCGGTGGAGGCTCGGGGACTGGGGTAGGCGCGCTTGGCGAAGAAGAGCTGCCCACTCCCCCAGCTCCCTCGAAGTGGACATACTCGACGGTGAAGTCGTCGCACGCCGGAGTCGGGCCGTCGTCCACCATCTTGCCCCACGCCCAACCTCGCTCTTTGTTGAACACAATGTTGCGCGCCGTGCGCACACGCTGTGTCTTCGAGTCAAAGATGTGGTAGGCCTTCGTGCCCTCCGCGTAGCCGATGAACACTCTCGGAGGGCTCCTGTCGTCGAGCTTGCCGACGTGGCCAAGCTCTTTAACGAACGCGAGGCAGCCGAAGACGCGCAGGTGGGCAACCGCCGGCTTGTGTCCATGCCAAGTCTCGTATGGCGTCCTGCCGCCGAGCACCTTGGTGGGCGAGCGGTTGAGGATGTAGACGGCTGTCACCACCACCTCTTCCCAGAAGATGGTCGGCATCCCCCTCTACTTAAGGACGGCTCGGGCCATCCCCACCACAGTCTGGTTGCACCGTTCGACGATGCCGTTCTGCTGCGGGCTGTACAGCGTGGAGTAGTGGCGCTGAATCTTCTCGTCAGCACAGTACGACGCGAACTCACCCGCCGTGAATTCGCCGCCGTTGTCGGTGCATAGCACTCGAAGCTTGCAGCCGCACTCCTTCTCTACCGTAGCTAGCTGACGCTTGATAGCATCAGCTGCTGCCGCCTTGGTGTCGAGGAGGTATGCCCACATGTAGCGGGCTACGTTGTCGACGAGTAGCAAAAAGTAGCGCTGGCCTCCAGGTGTGGCCGGTGTCACGGGACCGCAGAGGTCGCCGTGCACTAGCTCCAGCTTTTTTTTTGGCGCGAAAACTTGCCTGACGAGGGAACGGGAGTCGTCGTTGCTTGGTGAGGACACATGTGTCGCAGAGCTGCTCCACATGCTCGAACCGCGGCATGCCCTACACCATCTCCTTATCGCCAAGCTGCTTCAGAGCCTCAAAGCTGAGGTGCCCAAAGCGCTCGTGCCACAGTCAGGTGTTGTCATCGCAGTGGGCTGCGAGACACGGGCTGCGCCACCTGCCCATTGAGGACGTAGAGACGATTGATGCCTCTGTTTACCTTTGCAAGAAGGCGATGATGGCGGTCTTAGATCCTCGTGATTCCAGCCTTGATCTCCACGCGCGAGCCATTCTCATCCAGCTGGCCCATGCTGATGATGGAGTTCCTTAGTGTAGGGATGCAGTAGACTCCAGTGAGGAGTCGGTGTTCGCCAGTCTTGGCGACGAGGACAATGGAGCCAATGCCCCTGATGTCCACAGTCGAAGAGTCGCCGAACTTGACAGAGCCGCGCACGTCGACGTTCAGGTCGGAGAAGAACTCCCTGCGGCCCGTCACATGGTGAGTGGCACCACTGTCGAGAAACCAGCCGTCGATCTTGTCGTCGCTGGAGCCGTCACCGAGGAAGACGTGTGCCCTCGGCTCGTCGAGGTTGAGGAGAGCTGTTGCGGTCGATGCTGCTGAAGGTAGCTCGATGCTCCCATGTGCTAGGAGCAGAGCCGGATCCTCCTCCTCAGCCTGTGCGACATGAGCCTGGCCGCGCCTCGGCTATCGACAATCGTTGGCCCAATGGCTAGGCCTGCCACAGTTGCGGCTTATGTTGTCTCGTGCCGCCCTGTGCTCGCCGGCGGCACCGCCCTAGGCGCCTCTGCGAGCGTCAACCCCGGCACGTCCACGCGCCCTGCCTTGGGCGCCTCCGTGCGCCTTGCGCGGCTTGCCGCGCTTGCGGCTGCCTGTCGAGGAAGAAGGCTCCTCCTTCTTCCGATCACTTTGGCATGCCTCCCACTGCTCCTGAGTGAAATGGAGCTTCCTGCCAATGATGACAGGCCTTGAGGGAGGCAGTGGCTCATCGTTGTCGACGACCTTGAGGCGACCTATCGCCTCCTCGATCGACATCCTGCAGAGGTACAGCAGAGACTCGATCGAGCGAGCGATCTGCTTGTACTTCTCGAGAATGCGGCGAGGAGCTTCTCGACAGCTCTCTCCTCGTCGATAGTGTCGTCGCCGCTAGTGGGGAAGAGTCGCGGAGGTTGCTACTGCACGGGGAAGAATCTGTCGAGTCGCTGGCTGCCGGTAGAGCACAGGGACTGACGGGGGAAGGAGTCGAGCAAGGAGACCGGCGCCTTCGCTGGAGAGAATCACGGGTGGGATTGGATAGATTATAGATCCATACGGCTCTGATACCAATTGTTAGACGTAACACTTGCATTGTGAGAGATGACACTCAGTGTTGGGGGCAATTTTGTCTATGTTTCTTACTCACTAGAATGCCATGACCAACCTGAGGGGTTGGGGATACATATATATAGGCTTGGTGGGCAGCCAAGCATATGCTAAGATGCTAGTCTAAGATGCTAAAGCATAAAGCTGAAAAGCTAGTCTAAAATGCTAAAGCGAAAAGCTGAAAAGCTAGTCTAAGATGCTAAAGCGAAAAGCGTAAAGCATAAAGCATAAAGCATAAAGCGCCTGCACTAGACTTATTCCATCATACAGTGCCTACAAAGAGTCTCCTTGAAAGGCCCCTTGACGGTTCTCAAGTACAGTTATGTTTGCTTGAAACAGAAATGCTCAACAGCTAGTTAAATATTGACCCCAATACATGTCAAGCCCGTGGATCAAATTATTTTAGGTAAATGGTGTTATTTGGGTTTTAAACGTATTGATATCATGCTTCAGATATATTTAAAGATCTAGGATGCTTGTATGGGCATGATCTTAGTTTCAAATGTAATTTCCAGGGATAAGAAGAAATAACTTGCTCTAAATTATGCTGCATATTGTCCCTTTGGAGTTGATGTCCACTTATCGTCACAAAAACTCAATCATATATCTCGATTTGTTCTACTTCCTAATATATCTCCAGGCCTCTTTTGGTGGTCAGAGTAGAGCCGAGCGAAAATGTACTCACTTCAATAAACATTTTACGCATGGATTCACTTGTCAAAAGTAGTTATAAGGTGTGGAAGACAAACTATATGTCCTGGTCCTTTAAACATGTTCATAGTTTGCATGGTTAACATCTGAGAACTATGTCCCTTGACAAAGTAATTTGGGTTACCAACACACCTTCATAGGACTTGAGTGATATTTTTTCTTTTTTAAGTGAATGGCATCAGTTTACCAGCATTTCATTTTTTTTACAAAATATTTGATTATGTCATAGATTTCAGTTGAACTTCAATACAATTAATATCTTTCAATACAGAAATGTGGCTTGATATTGTTTTTTATTTTTATCCTCAAGTGCCCTTGTACCCCGCTTCATTGTTTAAAATGTAACTGATGGGGTAGAGATGAGCTTTATATTTTAAAATTTCTGGAGGTTATATACCTATGCCTAAACATTAATGATTTTTGGTCAACAAAGTTGGATGACCTGATAATTATAAATTTTCAGGTTTCCTGATTTTGAAGATTTAGCACAAAGAGATTTGCTGAGATAACGTGTATGCACTTTTTTTAACACTCAAAAGTAATCAAGTTAAAACAGGATTACAATCATTGAAAATCAACGCAGCTAAACAAGCTAGAGTTTCTTGCCACTCCTTGTGCCTGTTGCTTGAAGTCAATTTTGCTATAGAATGAGCTTACTCTATTCCACTCTCTTTTTGTAAAGGAAAGAAAAAAAGAGAGAAAGCCAACACTGACTTCCTAAAATCTCTTGAAGAACAGGTGAAATACTTGATTTTTGAACAGCTATCTCTTTCCATAACAGAGTTTCCACGTAAATTTTGAACTCCCAAAAGAGAAGCAGATGATACACCATCTCTGCACGCTAAGGCCTCCATTATCAGTGCGTGGAGACATTTTCTATAACATTTGGCCATACCATCTTTGAATTCTCCATGATGATCACGAAGAATAAAACCTTTAGCACTTGCAGACAACTCCAAGAAAGCACCATCTGTATTACATCTTATCCAATCAGCAGTAGGTGGAGCCATTGTGCCCAATACTCTGGCGTAACAAAAATTACAGGCATGGCATGTCTAGATTGGTTTCTTTGCAGCATCCAAATGAAAGTGATAAAATATAATTTCTCTGATTATCAACAGCAAACATATTTACCCATACAGTTCCATTTTCTAAAGGAACTATCCAATTATTTTCTCAAATGCAATGCATAGGAGCAGGTAATTAGGTGCGGCAAGGCCGCACAAAAGAGAATTAAGAAAGGAATAAAATCCCAAAAACCTTTCTGGGCCTTTTTCCCGTTGTCCCTCTCCCCCTCACCCTGCGCGGCCCAGCCCTGCAGCCCACTCGGCCCAGCCACCCTCTCCCTCTTTCCTCTCACTGAGGCGTGGGGCCCGCTAGTCATCCCCCTCCTCCAGCCTTCACAATCGCCTGCCGCATCAACTCGACACCAATCGCACCCCCACAGCTTCCCCCGACTCGGCCGCCCTATTCCCCTACTTAAACTACGCCCCTCATCTCTCTCTCTCCTTCCCAAATCGCACAACCATAGCCGCCCGTCGCGCCCCCATCTCGGGTTGCCTTGGCCGCCGCCTACAGCCTGCCGCTCTTGCCCGTGCCGCACTGCCCTGCCTAGCCGATTCCCGACAAGAACCACCCTCTGTGACTGCCGCGCCATGCCGCCGAAGTCCAACCGCAGCAGCTCACCGTCGCAACCCCTTGTCCGACCAACTTCGTCGTCGATTGAGCCCATAGTAAGGATCTGCTTGAGCTCCTCTCCATTTTACATTGTCCCCGTCGAGAACTGGTCATTGGAGCGCCGATTCCGGCCAACTTCGGCGAGCTCGGCCAATGGCACCGCCGCCCGTGAGGCAGTCCGATGGCCGGCTGGCCGGAACTGCCTCGACCGTCCGATCTCCAGAGGAAGGCCCCGATTAGATCTAATATCCCTTTCAATCTCATTAAATCCGGGTCATCCATTCAAAATCAAAGGCTCGTATTAGTCCACGTGTTCCCTTTTATCAGACCCATCCGATCTATATCTGAGGGCCCACATGATGCCACATCATCCATTGGATAAGATCCGTCCATTTTGAAATCTAAGGCCCAAATTAACTCTAATTTTCAAAAAAAATAAACCCAATTAATTACTGCATCAGTAAGATGTCATGCTAACTCAGCGTATTCGATTAATTAAAATTAATTAAAAATTAGGGTAATTAATTTTAGATTAATCTGTTAATTAATAAATATAATAACCAAATAATTATTAATATTATTAATCTAAAAAATTATTTAATAATTTATTTATTAATAATTAATTATATTAATTTTACAGAAAAGTTCCTGTACTTTTATTTAATTACAGAACAACCTTTGCCTTAGGGCAAATTTACACTTTAGCCTCTGAACTTTTTTGTAATTACTTTTTAGTCCTTGTCTAATTTTGAAAATTATAGTTGTCCCGAGAACTTAAGTTTAATTACGAATTAGCCCTATAAATAGTAATAGTAATGATAATAATACAAATTGTAATAATTATATTTTCTTTAATAATGATAACAATGATTTTGATAATATTTAATAATTATAGAATATCATAATAATAGTAATGTAATTAATAATAATAATAATAGTAATAATAGTAGTAGTAGTAGTAGTAATAATAATAATAATAACAACAATAACAATAACAATAATAACAACACCCTTTTTCAATAAAGCCCTTATAAGTTTAGTAAATTATAAAATATCCTCTATCAATTAATAAATTACATTTTTTTAAATCCTAAAGTTTTGTAAATTAATATATCTTACTGTTTTAATATAACAATTTGCACTTAAGTCCTCAGATATTTAATTACATATTAGTCCCTAGAACCTTATAAACATAGTAACTTTTAAACCGTAACTTCGATTTAAGTGAATTTTATATCAAAATGACCGTATCAAAATAACCTATGCATTCATGACATTCTCTTCTGTTATATGCATAGTTGTGATTGTTTTGTGTTTCCTTGTCTGTCTTGCCAGCTTATATAGATGAATACGCTTTGGATCCGCTTTGCGAGGACTTCAAGAATCGACTCTCTGAGATTATTGAGCAGCAATACTATTACAAAGGCAAATGTTCTTTACCATCCTACCTACTTTATAAAACCTCTATCTTGTAGATTGCATGCTTGTGTTAAATTGATTGCGCACCTATTGTTAAGTTTTACCTAGTCTTGACTTATTATGCCTTGTCGCACTAGTTTACCTTTATGTTGGGTAGAATACATGATTAGCTTGCTATTGTTGGGATGGGTGATATTAACTAAATTTATGTTCATACTTGCTTTACGAGGATTAATAGATTATTTAATAGCAACATTGAGATTAGTGATTTGGGTGATATGGTTGGTATAGGGTTGTGTGCGGGGTTATCGGCACTGTCCTTTGGTATGTTATCATTTCAAATCTAAGGACCGGTTTGTGGAGCGACTACTCATGTGCAACTGTACAACCACAAGCCAAATATGGGTGCGGCCTGGCGTAGTAAGTTGTGGAGACCAGTTCTGTGTGTGCTAGCTGGTGGAGCGAGAAAGGTCGGTTAGGCCTGGATCTGCCTGGAGCGAGATGTGTGGGGAAGGGAGGGTGTACTCCCGGGAACCATTTGGCACAAGAGGAGGCCTCTTGGGTTACGGTTAGTTTCCTGACGAGTGAAACCTCAATGGGCACGTACAAGCTGGAGGAAGTCATGGAAAAGCTTTAAAGTGATATCGTGGTCCTCACACCAAAGGAAGTGTGCGAGTGCATAGCTGGCACTAGTGTAATGGAGATTCTCTAGTCCACCTAGAAACAGGAGATAAAATCACTTATCGTAGGGAATGTGTACAACCTCTACAGAGTTAAAACTATCATGACAGCCGTGCTCACGATCGCGAGCATTGCATGGACCCTCACATGATTAGTGGGATCGGGTATGGTTTGGTAATGTTAGTGGATCACAGTGGGAGATTGTGTTTGGTTCTTATGTTTGTGCTACAGCTGGGTAGGCTGTAGGCATGTTGATCTATAGGTATGATGTCTATCACTTAGTAAATAGGTGTTTAATAGGAAGTGTGTCTGTATTGTGTGCTTTTATGCAAAAGAATCTTATGTTGTCTTTGCTTTGTTTGTTGTCACATGTCATCTTTTTCCACACTTGCTGAGTACATCCCGTACTCAACATTGCCTTTATAAATGCTGCTCAGTTGAAAGAAAAATTTGAGAGGACATTGAAGACAAGAGTGGAAGTCTAGCCTTGCCATCTCTCTTCGGTCGACTGCCTCTGGAAGCTGTGCTACGCTTGGTTTTCTTTTTCGCTGCATACGGTAATTGTTTTCTTTTCTCTTTATCTTTATTCGAGGCATAGTTCTGTTTTACCATTAATGAAGTCACTTTATGTGTGAAACTTGATTCCTAGGCACACATAAAGGGTCACTTGATTTTGGTCTTAAAACCGGGTGTGACAAGATACAATCAGCCTTGAGTGATGGACGATTGTCAATTGGAGAGGGAAATAACATGAGGCTGGACCAAGATCCTTTTCCTGTCAATGTAATTGATTTTGAAAATAAGAAGGTGCCGGTGCGGGCTGATCAGAGAGAGTCTACAAAAGCGAAGAACGTGATTATTGTTGAGGAGAGTGAACTGAGGATGATCAAGCCTAAAGGCCCTGAGGTGGGTGTATGGAAAGTTAATGAAGGAAGGAGACACAAATTGATATTTGAACCCACTTCTAAATTTTTGCTGAACAAATATACTTCACAACAGAGGAAGAGTATGTTTCAGTGTATGAGTGGTTTCAAAAGAAGATCACCAAACAACAGGTTCAATGGTAATTGTGGCTGGCAAGGAGATGAATTTAAGTTGGCGCCTATGCTAAATTATATGCATACATATAAAAAAGCATCCTGGTCGCAAAATTGGCCATCGGGCCAGTGTTTTGCGAGGGTGGAGCTATAGTGGTAGAGCAATGCATGGTCAGCACACACTCAGGATCCAAATGTCCGAGTAGGTGATGCAATTGTTTTACATGATCTGGCAGACAACAAACAATCTCGTCAAGAGAAGAAGTGGGTGCTAAAGAGCTCAGCAGCAGCAAGTAATAGAGCTATTGCTGGATCAGGATCAGGGAATCTGATGATACTAATCTGATGGAGATTGACAACGAGGATAAAGAAAAGAATTTGCATATGAAGGAGGTCAATGCAGAAATAATGATCGGGACCATACCATGCACTGTCATACAGACAGTGGACGATGTAGCATCTGTTACAGAAACAGTTCCATCTTTTTAGTTTTTTATCCATATCTAGAACGTCTAAAATGGATCCTGTATACGACCTGAGCATCCGTTTTAGTGCGAACTGCTCCTAGAACCCGGGGCAACTCGGCTTCGAGTTGGATTGAATCTCCTCTGGGGTTGAACGTGCCTTGCTAGTATTGATCATCTCTAAGTACTTCTTCATGCTTCTCTTGACCCTCTCTAATATTTCTAATCTTGATAAAGTCATTAGGTAGCAATCTATTCTCAAAATAAGGAAGACATGTGTTTAGAAACGAGCTCACCTCTAAATTCAATTGCCGTGCATGAGCTCTTGTAATTGGACCATTTATAGTAGGTGGAGCGTTGTGTGTATCCAATGAAGAGATGTTCTCATCATACAGACCAATGGTTGTTTCAAAAAAGACGTGGAGAGAAAAAGTTTGGCTAGAGAAGAAGGTGATGATGATGAGATGTGACAGTGAATCTGAGAAAGCCAAAATGTTGAGGGACACATGGATGTTGAGATCAAAATGGTATTTGTGCAGCCTGATGAGTTCAAAGCACCTTAGGAAGACGTAGCTGAGCTTGCATTTGGAGCCGAGCGTGCTATCTTCTTTAAGCTAGATGAGCACGGTAAGCACCTGAAAGTGCATCAAAACTTGCAGGTTTTGATGGATGATGGTGAACCATTCAAAGAACAAATGACATTTGCTAAGTGCTTTTACAGTGAGAAAGATTCAAAAAAAAGTAGAAAAGAATGTCAAAAGAAAAAGATCTCCAATTTTTTTTGGATCAAGTTATGGAGCCTTTTGTCATGGAAGAATACTAGGTTTTTATGATTTTTTGAGTCTAGGTATGCCGTACTATCAAGGGAGACTCAAATTGATGTCTCAAAGGTGTCCAAATGCTCAAATCCAATCATAACCCGAGACTCTTGACTGAAGTATCCGACATATTGCCGAAGTCCCCGGTACGACAAAAGCCTTAAACCGAGAAGGCTCACTGGAGTGTCCGACAAAGTGCCGAAGACTCCGGTGGCCTAGCAGCCCGCACCCGAGAGGGCTTTCCGGAGTATCCGACACGGTGTCGGTGACTCTAGTGGCTCCGGCTATGCCAACCCTAGAGGCCTTACCGGAGTATTCGGTAAGTTATCGGAGTGTCTGGTCAGTCAGAATGTGGGCCAACCGCTACTTTTTGGAGCCCGGGTATTTATACCCCTTCAGCCCCTTTTGAGAGGGCTGGCGACTCACTCTTGAACAACACACTCTTGAACTCAAAAACACTCTCTCACTTCCTTCCAAGGCCTAAGCTTGCAAAATTTGAGTTCGAGATTGTGAGAGAAGTGCTTTCACTAAGCATTTGCGGCACCGTCAAGCTTTGATTCGAGTTTGTTACTCTTGGAGCTTTTGCTCCTAGATGGCTAGGCGTGCTCGGGAGCTCCCAACTTGTGTAGTGACGCCCCGAAAACTTTGTTCACCCCTTCCCGAAAGGGATTTGCTAGTGGAGAACTCAACCTCACATTTCTGGTTGGTTGAGTGAGAGAAAGGATCGAATGAGATCCGATTCTTTGTGAACCTCTCAACGACGTAGAGCTTCTTCGTGGACTTGAACTTCGGAGTAAAATCTTGTGTATCCTTGTGCTCTTTTCATTCTTGCAAGTTCATATTGTTTTTGTTGTTCATATTCATAGATTTGCTTCGATTTACTTGCTCATTAGTTTCTTGCTTGTTTAATTGCTTAGATCCACTTCCAATATCATATTCTAGTCTTTTGATTCAAGTGGAATTTGATAGAACTTGCTTAGATTCAAATTTCGTCCAACTGCCTGTTTGACCGGAGTGTCTGGCAAGTTACCGGACAGTCCGCTCACCAGAGTATTATTTTTCAGAAATTATCCTCTGAATCGATTATCCTCTGGCAAGTTACCGGCAACTCTGGTGGTCTGACAGTTCGTTGAGTTTCCTTTTTCAGAAATTATTTTAGGTTGCCTATTATCCTCCCTCTAGGCAACATTCAATTGGTATCAGAGCCAAACTCTCTGAATCGAGCTTCACCACTTGGAGAGACGACGAAGGGTCTAAGGGAATCAAGCCAAGCAAGCAAAGAATCAAGCAAAGAGGTTGAACACTCTTCTTCAAGTGAGAGTAATGCGAAATCCTTCTCACTCCTCAAGAGAAAGGCCAAAGAGGCGAAGAAGAAAAAGAAGAAGGGAGTTAAAAAAGACTTTTCTAAGACCCTTTTTAATTATTCTCGCCATAATTCTAACACAAACTTCTTGTCGTTACCCATTGGTAAGCCACCTCAATTTGATGGGGTGAACTATACTAAGTGGAGGCACAACATGAAGTATCACCTATTTTCGCTCCACCCGAGCATTTGAGATATTATTTGTACAGGTGTTGAATATCTGGATAGTGATGACGATGAAGAACTCGCTACAGAACAAGAACAAGATGTTCACCTGTCGGTGTTTCGTACACCCGCACAGTAAAATTTATATGGTCGGACGGGAGATTGTGCGTTTTCGGAATCGAATGGCCTAGCCTACAGATGAGACTCAAAGGTTAACCTGGTTCGGGCCGCCTCGAGGCGTAATACCCTACGTCCAGGGGCGAGAGATCGATCGTATGAATCTCAAGAACACGAAAGTACAATGCGGAAGGACCCCGGATGGATCCGAGAGTCCCTAGCTCGCGTGATGGAAGCAGTTATCAGGTGGTGATTTTCACTATCGCTTTGGGTGTATCAGCTTGTCAATCTTGTTTCTTTTTTGTTCGTCCTCTCCCAGCACTGTTGCCCAGGTATCTCTTATATAGGGGTGAACCTGAGTTGCCTTGACTGAACCATGGTTGGAGTAACCGAACCATAGTTTAAGCATCTTGCCGCCTACGGAAACGGATGGCCCTTTGACAGGTGGGGCCGCAGTCCCAGAGGGTTGCTCCCTCCGGAGTTCAGGCCGGGCGATCGATGCTTCTCGTTCGTACTATTATTCCCTGAGGAAGAGCAGAGATACTTTATTGCCCAGCTTTATCACTCGGGAGGTTGCTCCTTGTCCGGCCGAGTAGTTACAGAATCTTCCGGATCCTTATCTCTTGCACGTCGCTGGGGATTCTGAGTTGACACGTCTGTTCGGTTGAGGACTGCTCCCCAGCGGTCGGCGGACGGATCCCGACCGCTGGGATCCCGATAGCTCGGGTCCCGACCTTTGAAGGTCCGAACGGCTCCGTTTCTGAGCCTAAACGGGACTTCCCGACCGCTGGGGCCGGGCCGCCTTTGTGATGTCCTTGGTGGGCCGTTGGGCCGTGGTCCACAGGTGGGCCGCGTTGTAGAGGTTGATTTGTAAGTACCCGGGGTATACTATCCGGACAGTAGCCCCCGAGCCCTCGAGTGACCTAAGAGGTCGAGCGTGGGCTGAAGCGTCGTGCCGACCATCACTCGCTGATGGTTGATCCTACGGGAGCGCGCGAGCGCGCCCGTAGGGCATAGCCCCCGAGCCCTCGAGTGACTTAAGAGATCGGGCGTGGGCTGAAGCGTCGTGCCGACCATCACTCGCTGATGGTTGATCCTACGGGAGCGCGCGAGCGCGCCCGTAGGGCGTAGCCCCCGAGCCCTCGAGTGACTTAAGAGGTCGGGCGTGGGCTGAAGCGTCGTGCCGACCATCACTCGCTGATGGTTGATCCTACGGGAGCGCGCGAGAGCGCCTGTAGGGCGTAGCCCCCGAGCCCTCGAGTGACTTAAGAGGTCGGGCGTGGGCTGAAGCGTCGTGCCGACCATCACTCGCTGATGGTTGATCCTACGGGAGCGCGCGAGCGCGCCCGTAGGGCGTAGCCCTCAAGCCCTCGAGTGACCTAAGAGGTCGGGCGTGGGCTGAAGCATCGTGCCGACCATCACTCGCTGATGGTTGATCATACGGGAGCGCGCGAGCGCGTCCGTGGGCGTAGCCCCCGAGCCCTCGAGTGACCTAAAAGGTTGGGCGTGAGCTGAAGCGTCGTGCCGACCATTACTCGCTGATGGTTGATCCTATGGGAGCGCGCAAGCGCGTCCGCAGGGCGTAGCCCCCGAGCACTCGAGTGACCTAAGAGGTCGGGCGTGGGCTGAAGCGTCGTGCCGACGAACTTCCACCGCTGGGGTCGGCTGAAAGCTAATCCTCGTCATTAGCTTGATGCCAGGAAAAATGCCTAGATAAGACCGGTTGGGCTGGCCTCTGTTCATGATCGGCATAACGCCTAGGGGGGCCGGTTGGACCAATCTTCCCATGATCAGCGTTCTTGGCAGCTGTCGGATCGGTCGGGGGGTTCGCCCCACCTTACGCCTGACCGTAAATCGATTCACGGCGTTATCGATGGTCCGCTGATCGTGGCTTCGATGATCGAACGGCTCTTCCGCATCCAGGTGGACGTCGGATGCAGCATCTTGGAATTGTAACCGCCGGTTGTTCCGGACAGTTGTATCGGTCCATCGCACGACTAGCGAAGTGCGACGTTCACATCCCATCAAGAGCGCCGTTGCCAGGCATTAACTGCACGTTAATGCCACGCTGCCTCCCTCCTGTTGATTCAAATTTTGAGGGTGGTTCATGGGCCCGTCTGTCGGCGTTTGGGTGACGGAATTCTTTCGTGTGCTTAGGTTCAAGTGCCCGCTGGGAGCGCTTTTTGGACCCACTCGTCAATGAGTGCAGATGGATATGTCGATTCAGAGTGTCAACGATCGGGCGGTGTCGAATCGACGCGTCAGCTTCTATAAATAGGGGGGAATGGTTCATCCTCTGGTCTTCGTCATCTTGATTTTAGATCCTCGCGTAGTGCTCCTTTGTCTTCCTCGTGCTTGCTCTACATCTTGCTCTTCGTTCTCGATTCCGGCTTTGACTCCATCTTCATGGCTTCCTAGTGGAAAGCCTCCACCGTCTCGGAGAGCATCCTCACCGCCTCGGTGGGGCTTGGACTGCTCCCCCCGAGAGGCGCGGGACGATGGCGCGCGGCGTACCGCGAGGTGGTTCCGTCGCCTCGCGCCAACGAGATCATCAGTTTTGTTGAGTTCCCCGAGCGTGGGCTGATGCTGCCGTCGTCGAACTTCTTCCGCGGCTTGTTGGAGTATTACGGCGTGCGTCTTCATCATCTCAACCCCAACGGCATCCTTCAGATCTCGGCCTTCGTCACGCTGTGCGAGGCTTTCTTGGGGATTGATCCCCACTTTGACTTGTGGAGGTATTTCTTCCGCGTTTAGCCCCAGAAGGAAGGTGGTGTGGTCCGGGCCGTCAGCGGCGCAGAGATTTGTCTTCGCAACAATCGCCAAGAGTACTTCAACGTTCCATTCAAGGACTCCTTGAAGGGATGGCACGGGGGGTGGTTCTATATCAAGAACACTACCCCCGCGCTGCCGGCGTTCGACCTCGAACCGCCGGCGATCTTGGATTCTTGGAATGCCAGCCTCAGCGACGCGCAAGAGGCTGACATTGAAGACCTACTCGTCCGGATGGCTGAGCTGGACGACGCGGGCTTGACCGGGGCGCGTCTTGTCGATACCTTTGTCCGCCGTCGCATTCAGTCGCTCCGCCTCTGCGCCCGACTCAAGTGCGACTACACCAGGCGGTTCGACACGACTCGGGAGATCCTCCAGTCCGAGTTGTCGGAGGACGGCGTGAGGCAACGCCTCTCACGCCTGCTGAAAGGCGACGCTCTCATCGGAGCGAGCGAGGGACCGGCTCCTCTGGATGTCGAGCACCAGCAGGGTCAATTGGTAAGTTATCTTATCTTCATTTATTAGTAAATGGTACATTACAAGATTGGGGGCGCTTATCTTTGTTTGTGTAGGAGGACGTTCCTCCATCGCACTCGCCGGCGCCTGTGATGGTGCAGGCTGAAGAGGTCGGCATCCTGGCGATGCTGGGTGTTGAGTCTTCGGGCGGAGGGGTCAGCCTCGAGACACCCGCTGTTGGGCCCTCGACGCAGCCGACGTCCGCAACTCCTTCCGCTACGCTGACCGGCTGTGGCCGTTGCTCCTTCGATGGCGCCGGCCGCTGCGCCGACAGCTACGGTCGCCGCGCCGACCGTTCCGGCCGCGGCTCCGACTCAGGGGGTCTTCTCCTCTGAGTCTTGGTCGTCCCTATCCACCGGGGGCGACTGGTTGCCTCCCCCAGCCCGGCGGTCATTAGCCGCAGCCGTATCGGGGAAAGTGCCAGCTTCGAGCTCGGCGCGGGCAGTCTCGGCAGTGGCTCTGTCGGACTCCGATTCGTCGGACGATGTGCCGCTTACGGAGCGTCTTCGTCGCCAGCGGGCCAGGGAGACGGAGAGTGCCGAAGAGCCTCCTGCAAAAAAGTCAAGGACTGAGGAATCCGGTCCTTCCGCCCTCGCCCCGACCTCGACTGTTCCGGTTGCTGGGGTTGGACAGACTTCGCCAGGCGGAAGCCTGCCCTTCTCTATGCGGGTGTCGAGCCTGTGAGTATCTGTATTCTTATTTTAATCGGATATTTTACTTGATATTGTGAAGTGACCAGGATTTTGATTGTGCTTTGCAGGGCTCCTTCTCTCGGCGCACCACGAATCCAAACGGCGGGGGTCGCATCCGAAGAAAGGCTGCATCATGTCCTCCGCCATCGCCTCCTCGCGCGGCACCCACAGTTGAAACCGCAGAGGAGCAGGTGGAAGAGGTGGCGCGGCTTCCGAGTACCGAGGCTGAGGGTGGCCAAGGTGGACTCCCAGGCGAAGAAGCCGAGGAGGAGCGACCCTCGGCCGCTGAGGCCGAGGTCTGCGCTCCACTGCCCCCGGGTCTCATTGCCGGGGACGTGGGAGTCGGGGAGCCAATGACGGTGCCCCTGAGTAGTCGGGTCGAGTCATCCCCTAGCCTAGGGATGAGGGAAGAGAGTGCGCCGTCGGCTCTGACGGAGCCTTCGGCGTCAGCGGTGCTTGCCTTGCCACCGACCGCAGGATCTACTTCAACAGCGTTGGTGGCGGCGGCACAGGTTTCCACGCAATGGGCGGACTTGGGGCGTCCTCGGATCTTGAGGCGAAGGCCGGATCCTTCCCCGTCCGCTTCAACGGGTCACCATCCGGCACCTGGCCCTTCGACCTCCAATGAGGCCGCTTGGGATTCTTGGAGGTTCCTGTACGACCAGGTGTGCGCGGGGGGCGAATGGGTCTCCTCAGTGCTCACTCACATGCAAAGCGCCCAAGAGTGCCTGGAGGAGTTCCAGGAGACCATGGCCGATCCCTATGGAACGCTCTGCCAGGTTAGTTTAGATATTTAAAATTTTCGAAAGTATACGTAAACTTGATTGGCGGGTTTCGCAGGGGACCCTCGAGAGGGCGCTTCGCCAGCCTTCGCAAGACCTCGGTCGGCCGGAGGTCGAGGCGTTGCGTCGAGAGCTTTCGCGGACCCGCAACGAGTGGGACGAGGCCAGGAAGTTGGCCGCTGACCGACTCCTCGCCCTTGGGGATGCTGAAAAACGCGTTGAAGGCTTCGAGAGAGGTAGCCGGAGCTCTAGATGGAGATCACTCGGCTACAGATCGAGAGGAGAAGTCTCGGCGAGGAGGTCGGGTTGCTGCGCCAGACCTGTGCAAGTATGTAGTCTTATAGTTCATTAATCTTAGTAAGAGAGTTCACCCTGTTGCCGCTTGCTAGTGCATTGGACTGCGCAGAACTCCAGGTGGTGGCCGGCCGTAGCGTCTGGGAGATCTGGGAGCTGAAGGATCGGACACGCTTGGCCGAGGAGGCCAAGGAAGCAGCTGGCGGCGCACTGGAGCGGTCGGACGAGCTATGTCGCCTCGCCTTGGAGAGTCGTGACACTTCAGAGGCTCGTCTCGGCGTTTTGGAGGCTGAGGCGAGGAAGTACATGGCGGATCTGGCGAGGGTGCAGAAGCTATCTGCTTCGCTAGAAGCGTCGACGGCTCAGCTTCGAGAAGATCTAGCCAACGAGCGGTCGGCCACTGAGGCTGCGCACAAAAGTTATGAGAGTATGTAACAAATGAGTTTTGTTAATTTGCCCGAGAAACTGGTCCCTGAAATTTTTGAGATGCAGGTGTGCCCGTAGAGCTCCAGAAGCTGCTGTGGTCGGTTCGGGCGCTGGTCCACCAGGTGTTCGACGACACCCAAGACCTGAGCACGTCAGCGGATCGGGTGTCCCGAGTGTTGGAGATGCTGCCGGGGATGATCCGCACTGAGCTGCTCGTTGCCCTGCGGGGCGGGGCGTCGTTGACGTTGGCACATCTGCGGCCTCATTACCCCGATGCTGATATCGGGTGTATTACCGAGGGTTTCGCCTCGGGTACGTCGGACGAGGCGTCAGTGAAGCTTTTTGAAGACTCCAAGCCTCAGGCACAGGAGATTATCAGCTGCTTCCTCCGACCGACGTTGATGAAGGAGCACTTCGGCCGTCTGCCTCCTCTCTGACTTGTTCTGGCCTGTAGTTTGTAATAGTACCTGTAAACTTGTTATGTGAGTCTAAATGTTTCTGATTCTTTCTAACGTCAAGCGTTTCGCATTGTTCTTTGCGTTCCATTGGGCGTTGGTCAGGCGACTGGGTCGGGTATAGCCCGTAGGGTCGAGTGTCGGACTCGGACCTTAGAGCATCACCGGCGCCGGGTCGGACCGTTAGCCATGAGGATTGCTCCGAACGAGGATGCTCGTGGTCCGCATGAGTTAGGTCGAATCACTCGTGAAACGCATCACGAGCCGGGGGGTCGACCCCCGAGAAATGACATAGGCATCGAGCCTAAGTTTGACGTTAACGAGGCACGGGGCCTTTGGATTTTTGGGTCGGTCGTTTCGATCCTCAGGTGGGACTCTGATGATAGCCCTCGGACAGTGGAGTGGGGTCAAACAGACTGCGCTTCTCTGCCAAAGACATAGTCAGCGGATGAGATGTGATTGGAATGAAGAGATATCGAACAACTTTATTATGCGTAAAAACGACGCAAGTTTTCAATATTCCAGGCGTGAACAAGCTCGGCACCGTCTTGTGTCGCCAGTTTGTACGTGCCAGGCTTTAAAACTCGCTTGATCACGTATGGGCCTTCCCATGGAGGAGATAACTTGTAGTGATCTCGCTTGTCTTGCACTCTCTTGAGTACAAGGTTGCCGACTCTGAGAGTCCGACCCTTGACGCGCCGAGCGTGCAGTCGTCGAAGGCTCTGTTGGTACTTGGCCGACCGAAGTATGTTAACATCACGCGCCTCCTCCGCCTTCTGCTCGTCGAAGGCTCTGATCCTCGGGGAGTTTTAGTCGAGGTCGGTCGGCAGAACGGCTTCAGCTTCGAACACCATAAAGAAGGGAGTGAACCCTGTAGTTCTGTTGGGGGTAGTTCGCAGGCCCCACAACACGGACGGGAGCTGCTGGGCCCACCTCCCGGCGGACCGCTCGACGCAGTCGTAGATCCGAGGCTTCAGCCCCTGAAGCACCATGCCATTGGCTCGTTCCACTTGTCCGTTGGTTCTCGGGTGAGCGACGGAGGCGAAGTCGAGCCTGATGTGATGCTCTGCACGGAACTCTCGAAATATATTTCCGGTGAATTGAGTCCCGTTGTCGGTGATGATGGAGTTCGGGACTCCGAAACGGAAGATGATGTCGCGGATGAACTCGACAGCTCGACCCGAGCTGATGCAAGGGGTCGGCTTCGCCTCGATCCACTTGGTGAACTTGTCAACAGCAACGAAGAGGTGGGTAAAGCCCCGAGGACGTCGAGCCCCCAAACAGCAAACGGCCAGGTGATTGGGATCGTCTGCAGCTCCTGGGCTGGTAGATGCGTCTGCCGGGCGTAGAACTGGCAGCCCCTGCAGGACCTTACGAGCTTTTCCGCATCCGAGACTGCTGTAGGCTAATAAAAGCCTTGGCGAAAATTTTTTCCGACGAGGGCCCTCGGGGCGGCATGATGTCCGTAGGTTCCCGAGTGAATGTCGTCGAGGAGCCATAGTCCTTCCGCCTGAGGGATGCAGCGTTGGAAAATGCCATTGGGACTGCGTTTGTAGAGCTCGTTGTCGATGAGGGTGTAAGCTTTTGCCCGACGCGTGATCCGTCGGGCTTCGTTGGTGTCGGACGGCAAGGTGCCATCCTAGAGATACGCGTAAATTCCCATGGATCAATCAGGAATGATTGCCAAGATTTCTGGCCCGGGGGCCTGGTCTTGCTCCTCGGCTGCCGGTTCGGCATGGAAGTTGGTGACGTCGTCCTTGAGCTTGATTGTCGGCTTGGTGAGGACCTCAAGGAAGACATCGTCGGGGACCGGATCTCGCCCCGAGGCCATACGGGCGAGGGTGTCGGCGGCTTCGTTGTCGCGGCGTGGAACGTGATGAAGTTCGAGCCCGTCGAACTTGTCTTCGAGCTTGCGAACCTCTTGGCAATAAGCCTCCATCTTCGAATCTCGGGAGCTTGACATTTTCATGATTTGGTTGATGACGAGCTCGGAATCACCTTTGACGTTAAGCCTTCGAACTCCGAGCGTGACGGCCATGTGAAGACCGTGCAGCAAGGCTTCGTATTCTGCAGCGTTGTTGGAGGCCAGGAAGTGAATCTGTAAAACATATCGAAACTTGTCTCCTTTGGGGGAGATGAGGATGACGCCAGCCCCCGAGCCCTTGAGTCGGCATGACCCATCGAAGAACATGGTCCAGTGCTCGAGGTCGATGGAGTCGGATGGTTCCTGCGCCTCGGACCACTCGGTGATGAAGTCGGTGAGGATCTGGGACTTGATGGCTTGTCGAGGTACGTAGGTGATGTCGTGGCCCATGAGCTCCATTGCCCACGTGGCGACGCGCCCGACCACATCCTTCCCGTTGATGATTTCCCCGAGGGGGAAGCTCATCACCACTCGGATAGAGTGGCTGTCGAAGTAGTGACGAAGCTTACGGCTTGTGATGAGGATGGCATAAAGCAGCTTCTCCATTTGGGTATAGATAGTCTTGGCGTCGGCAAGAACTTCGCTGATGAAGTAGACAGGTCGTTGGACCTTCAAGGTTCGTCCTTCCTCTGATCGCTCGACGACCAAGGCCGTGCTGACGACCTTAGTTGTGGCAGAGATGTAGAGTAACAATGGCTCGCCAAAAACTGGTGAGGTTAGAACCGGCGAGGAGCACAGCATGGTCTTCAATTGCTCGAAGGCTTCCTGGGCTTCAGGGGTCCATAAGAAACGGTCGGACTTACGAAGGAGTCGGTAGAAGGGCATGGCTTTCTCTCCCAGTCTGGAGATGAAGCGGCTGAGAGCTGCCAGGCATCCAGTGAGCTTCTGGACACCCTTGATATTGTTGATGGGCCCGAGGTTGCGGATGGCGACGATCTTCTCAGGGTTGATCTCGATGCCGCGCTCAGAGATGACGAATCCGAGGAGCTTTCCGGAGGGGACGCCAAAGACGCATTTCTCGAGGTTGAGCTTGATGCGGAACCGTCGGAGGTTGACGAAGGTCTCTTCTAGGTCTTTGATGGGGTCGGCAACTTGCTGAGTCTTGATGATGATGTCGTCGACGTAGACCTCCAGATTCCATCCCAGCTGGCTGTGGAAGCATTTCTGCATACAACGCTGGTATGTGGCGCCGGCGTTCTTGAGGCCGAAAGGCATGGTGACATAGCAGAATGAACCGAAGGTGTGATGAATGACGTGGCCGATTGATCGGAGTCTCGCATGGATATTTGATGGTACCCGGAGTATGCATCGAGGAAGCTGAGGGTTTCGCACCCTGCGGTGGAATCGACCACCTGATTTATGCGTGGCAAAGGAAACGGGTCCTTTGGGCATGTTTTGTTGAGACTCGTGTAATCAACACACATCCTCCATTTTCCATTTTTCTTTTTCACCATTACAGGATTGGTCAGCCACTCTGGGTGGTAGACCTCTTTGACGAACTTGGCATCGAGTAACTTGGTGATTTCTTCTCCGATGGCGCGGCGCTTCTCGTTGTCGAAGCGTCGAAGTCATTGCTTCACCGGTCAGGAGCCGGGAGCGATGCGCAGAGAGTGCTCGGTGACCTCCTTCGGTTTGCCTGGCATGTCGGATGGTGCCCAGGCGAAGACGTCCCGAATCCGGCGGAGGAAATCGACGAGCGCGCTTTCCTATGCATCGGAGAGCGCGGTCCCGATTTTGGCTTTCTTCGAGGTGTCGGAGTCGTCGAGGGTGATCTCCTTGGAGTCGTCGGCGGGCTCGAACAAAGTGGAGGAAACAGGCTTGGAGTCGAGCCTCGCGGTGAACACCTGGGACAGGCGTATCTCCTTCAGCTCGGCCCGTCCTACGAGGGTGACGGCCAGCTCGTAGCTCTCCTTCTCGCACGCGAGGGCGTGTTTGAAGCGAGAGGCTATGGTGATGACGCCTTTGGGCCCTGGCATCTTGAGCTTGAGTTAGACATAGCTGGGGATTGCCATGAACTTGGCGTAGGCAGGTCGACCAAGGATGGCGTGTTACACCCCGGAGAAGTCGACCACTTCGAAGGTGAGTTTCTCTGTTCTGAAGTTGTCGCGGTCGCCGAAGGGGACCGGCAACGTAATCCGACCCAGGGGGACAGCGCTGCCTCCTGGGATCACGCCATGGAACGGAGTATTGCTCGGGAGGAGGTCGGACCTCGAGAGCTTCATGGCCTTAAACGTGTCGATGTAGAGGATGTTAAGGGCGTTGCCCCCATCCATGAAGACCTTGGAAAGTCTGGTGGTGCCGATTATCGGATCGAGCACCAAGGGCAGCCGCCTGGGTTGGGGAACATGGTCGGGGTGATCGGACCTGTCGAAGGTGATCGGAGCCTCCGACCACTTAAGGTATGAAGGGACAGCAGGAGCAGTCATGTTGACCTCCCGCCACGTTTGTTTCTCATGGCGACGTGACTCGTAAGCCACCGTCCCGCCAATGATCATCAAACAGTCTTTTGGCTCGAGAAATGTACTGTCGGGAGTACCTTCCCCCTTCTCCGCTGAAGGGTCAGGCTTCTTTTGCTGAGGATGAGCGTCGGGGCGAAAGTACCCCTTGAAGAAAGCCTTCATGAGGTTGCAGTCTCGTAGTGTATGCGTCACCGGAGTCGCGTGGTAGGTGCAGGTCTTGTCGAGCATCTTTTCGAAGTGGTTGTCGTGGTTGGCCGGCTTCTTTTGGGGTCGCGGCGGTCGATCGGCGACGCCGACGAATTCTTCGTCTTGCCGGCGATTCTTCTGCTTCTTGTTGTTTGATCCGTTCCCGTCCCGTCGGTCGGGTCGCCGATCCGGGCGATCGTCCTTCCTTCGGTTGGCTTTGGACCTCTCCTTGTCCTTGACTTGTTCTCGGGTGAAGCTGGCTTGAACAGCCTCCTCCCCGGTGGCGAATGTGGTGGCGATGTCGAGAAGAGCGCGCGCCGTCCGAGGGTTTTTACACCCCAGATTGTGGACTAGCGCCTTAGATGTCGTGCCGCAGGTGAAGGCATTGATGACGTCAGCGTCGCTGACGTCGGGCAGCTCGTTTCGCTTACGCGAAAATCGCTGAATGTAATCTCGGAGGGACTCACCGGGCTTCTGCTTACAGTTCTTCAGATCCCAGGAGTGACCGGAGCGGGTATAAGTCCCCTGGAAGTTGCCGACGAAGGCATGACGAAGGTCGGCCCAGTCGTGAATGCTGTCCCTCGGAAGATGTTCGAGCCAGCCTCTGGCTGAGTCGGATAAGAACAGCGGCAGGTACTGGATGACGAAGAGGTCGTCCGCGCCGCCGGCTCGGCAGGCGAGGCGATAGTCCTCGAGCCAGTGGGCAGGATTTGTCTCACCCGTGTATCGGATAATGTTGGTTGGAGCACGGAACTTGTCGGGGAAGCCGGCTCTCCGGACGCGGGCCCCGAACGCCCGGGGTTCGATGTCGTCGAGGCTGAGGCTCCGAGCGTCGTTGTAGCTGTGCCGTCGAGGGCGTCGCTCGAGGGGTCGATCGTGGTCGCAGTCGGTGTAGTGGTCGCATCTAGCCTGCTTCCATGCCTCAATGGTGTGACGGGCGTCACGATGCTCCCCTAAACGACGGCGGATGCGGCCGGTGACGAGGTCTGGTTTCCTCGTTTCGGCCCGCCCACGGCAATGACCGGGAGCAGAGCTTCGGCGGTTAGCACTCGGTTGGTAGGAACTGTGTGCCTCAGAATCCTGACAAAGAGATGGCTCGGGAGGCTGCAAAGCGCCATCAAGGTAAACACGGAGACGATCGTAAGTTTCCCTGAGGATGGGGTTATCGGGTGTAGGAGATTCGTGAAGGACGTAGGCCGTCGCCGCTAGATTCTCATATGGCGTCTCAAAGGCAGGCGTGCTACCGTCCATGATATGTTGATAATTAGTACGAGCTCGGGCTCGGGCACCACTACTAGACACGGTAGCGCCCTTACCCTTCGGATCGCCCCAGGTCGCAAGTTTACGCCGGAGCGCGTCCTCAACCACAGTAAGAGCGTGAAGGTGCGGAGTGGGATCGTCATGTGTTGTCTTGCCGGGGGTTTCATCCTCTGTGGCTTTGGCGGGCAACATGAAGCACTCACGGGAAGGATCGTGACCCAAAACGCCGTGAGGCGGAGACCGAAGATGGCGACGTCGAGGCGAGCGATGTTTAGACGAACGTCGTTCACACAAGATCTGAAGGTGAAGTTCGCCGCTGCTGTCGGCGACGAAGTAAAGGCTTCCAAAGCGGAAAGCCTGACCAGCAACGAAAGTGGAAACACTCCACGATCGACCATCACGGGCGATAGCAACCGCAAAATCCCCGAAGAACAGCCGGGAGGTGGAAAAATCTTCGACTAGAGCGAAAACAGAAGCCATCGAAACAGCAGATAAAAACACACCAAAAACCCCCCTTCCTGGCGCGCCAACTGTCGGTGTTTCGTACACCGGCACAATAAAATTTATACGGTCAGACGGGTGATTGTGCGTTTTCGAAATCGAATGGCCTAGCCTACAGATGAGACTCAAAGGTTAACCAGGTTCGGGCTGCCTCGAGGCGTAATACCCTACGTCCAGGGGCGAGAGATCGATCGTATGAATCTCAAGAACACGAAAGTACAATGCGGAAGGGCCCCGGATGGATCCGAGAGTCCCTAGCTCGCGTGATGGAAGCAGTTATCAGGTGGTGATTTTCACTATTGCTCTAGGTGTATCAGCTTGTCAATCTTGTTTCTTTTTTGTTCGTCCTCTCCCAACACTGTTGCCCGGGTATCTCTTATATAAGGGCGAACCTCAGTTGCCTTGACCGAACCATGGTTGGAGTAACCGGACCATGGTTTAAGCATCTTGCCGCCTACAGAATCGAATGGCCCTTTGACAGGTGGGGCCGCAGTCCCAGAGGGTTGCTCCCTCCGGAGTTCAGGCCGGGCGATCGATGCTTCTTGTTCGTACTATTATTCCCTGAGGAAGAGCAGAGATACTTTATTGCCCAGCTTTATCACTCGGGAGGTTGCTCCTTGTTCGGCTGGGTAGTTACGGAATCTTCCGGATCATTTATCTCCTACACGTCGCTGGGGATTCTGAGTTGACACGTCTGTTTGGTTGATGACTGCTCCCCAGCGGTCGGCGGACGGATCCCGACCGCTGGGATCCCGATAGCTCGGGTCCCGACCCTTGGAGGTCGGAACGGCTCTGTTTCTGGGCCTAAACGGGACTTCCCGACCGCTGGGGCCGGGCAGCCTTTGTGATGTCTTTGGTGGGCCGTTGGGCCGTGGTCCACAGGTGGGCTGCGTTGTAGAGGTTGATTTGTAAGCACCCGGGGTATACTATCCCGACATCACCGAAATGCTCAAGCAGTGACGGTTTTTCTCTCATCGCTCAATTAAGAGGAGTTCAACAAGGTTGATGGGTTGAACTTGACAAAGGACATTTGGGATACGCTTCGAGTTGCTCATGAGGGCATCAAGACCATAAGAATTGCCAAGATTGAGATGATTGAGAGAGAATTGAGAAGATTTGCGATGGAAGACAATGAGACCACTCAAGAGATGTACAACCGACTCAAGATTCTCGTCAACAAAATTAGAGCCTATGGAAGAAAAAATTAGAGTGATCATGAGGTTGTCAAGAAGATGATTAAGGCTTACACGGTTAGTAACACAACCTTGTGTACACTAATTTGTGAGAGCCCTAACTACAAGAAGATGACCCCCGATAAAGTACTTGGAAAGATTATCAACCCTGAGATGATGGAGAAGGAGGTCCGATATGTAAAGAACTTGTCAAAGGGTAGCTCAAGCTCAAAGAATCAAGACATAGCACTCAAAGCAAGCAAGAAGAGCAAAGGCAAGAAGACATAGCACTCAAAGATATTGAAGAAGTTCATGAGGAAGGAGTGGAATTACCGTGATGACAAAAGGAAAGATAAGCCCAAATCAAGAGGAAAAAGAGTTTGCTACAATTGCGTTAAATATGGGCACTTCATTGCAAATTGCCCACATGAGAAGAAAGAAAAAGAGGATGGCAAGAAGAAGAAGGAGAAGTATTTCAACAAGGACAAGAAATTTCAAAGAAGAAGTACACCAGTGAAGCCCATCTAGGAATGGAATGGGACTCAAATGAGGAGAGTTCCGATTCAGATGATGAAGGCGTTGCTACATTTGTCATCAAAGAATCTTTTCAAGCAAGTCTCTCTTCACCAACCTCAACAAGAGTAAGAGCATTACTTACACATGCTTGATGGAAAAGGAGGGCAAGCGTAAGGTAAAAACCAAATCTAACCTCCCTCATAAATATGTTAGTAGTGATGAGGAAATAGAAAGTGATAGTGATGATGAGGCTTTGCTTAAAGGTTTAAGTAAAAATGCTATCAATAAAATCAATATGCTTATAGATCAAATTGTTGAGAGGGATGAGATTCTTGAGAATCAAGAAGACTTGCTCATTCTTGAAAAAAAAGAAAAACCTTGAGTTTGAGAATCTCCTAACTTTAGACAAGAATAAAAATGAAGAGTTACATCAACACCTTGCTTCATGCAAGGAGACATGTAAAAGTCTTGAGAGTTCAAGTGGTGCTCTTCGAAGAGACTATGATGCCTTGAAAAAGGCCCATAAAGATTTTGAAATGCAATTTGATATTCTTCGGTGTAACTCTAAACCTAAAGATGCACCTAGCTCAACTAAAACTTCTAAACATTGTACTAGATGTAAGAATATTGATCTTAAAGCTTGTGCTACTAATATCAAATTGATTCATAACTTGAAAGATCAAGTGAAAACCTTGAAAGGGCAAGTTCACTAAAAGAAGTAAGTGCTTGATGGTAAAAAGGTTAAATATGCAAGAAGTACATATTTGAACATAAGACGCCCTTATGTCAAGGACAGTATTGGCTATGTTCATGGTGGAAAGAATAATGCAAGAGAATTCAAGAATGACTAAGAGTTTCTAAAATTCACAAAAGAGAGAACCTACCAAAAGAAGCAAGTCAAGACCAAAGTCACTAATGATCTTTCTAAGTCTCATGATCATCATGCTAATGCTTCTCATAATATGCTCATGCTATTTCAAACTTTTGATGCATCATATGTTCTCATAAAAAACAAACATGGTAGAATTATTGCTAATTGTGTTGGGCCACGCAACAAGAACTCAAAAGCTTGTGTGTAGGTGCCCAAGACTCTCGTGGCTAATGTGAAAGGACACAAATTTGGGTACCTAAAAACAAGGCTTAACTTGTTTTGTAGGTGTACTCCATCCGTGGATCAAGTTGGGTGCTAGATAATGGATGCACCAATCATATGACCAGAGAGAAAAGGATGTTCACCTCCTATCAAGAGAATGAAGATTCAATAGAGAGCATCACTTTTGGTGATAATGGACAAAGAAGGGTACGTGGTTATGCTAAAATTGCTATCACAACCGAGCATTCTATTTTTAATGTATTACTTGTTGATTCCTTAGAATATAATTTATTGCCCATTTCATAACTTTGTGAGATGGGCTATAATTGTTTGTTCACCAATGAGGGTGTGACAGTCTTTAAAAGAAGGGATGACTCAATTGCATTTAAAGGTGTGTTAAAAGGAAAGCTTTATCTCGTTGACTTTTCAAGGGATAAGGCTCAACTTGACACATGTTTAATTGCAAAATCCAACATAGTTTAGTTGTGGCATAGGAGACTAGCCCATGTTGGAATGAGGAATCTTAGTAAGCTCCTAAATGGTGGTCACATCCTAGGACTAACCAATGTTGTATTTGAAAAAGATAAGCTTTGTGGAGCATGTCAAGCCCGAAAACAAGTTGGAGCGTCACATTCCGCGAAGAACATCGTTACAACAAGACCATTAGAATTGCTTCATATAGATCTCTTTGGTCCAATAGCCTACATAAGCATTGGCGGTAACAAATATGATCTTGTAATTGTTGATGATAATTCTCATTTCAGTTGGGTGTTCTTTTTGCATTATAAGAGCGAAACTCAAAGAGAACTTAAGAAGTTCTTGAAAAGAGCTCAAAATGAATTCGGCTTAAGAGTCAAGAAAATAAGAAGTGACAATAGAAGCGAATTCAAAAACACTCAAGTGGAGTAGTATGTTGATGAATAAGGCATCAAGCATGAGTTTTCAGCACCGTACTCCCCTCAACAAAATGGAGTTGCCGAAAGAAAGAATCGTACACTCATAGAGATGGCAAGAACCATGCTTGATGAAAACAAGATCTCCAATCGCTTTTGGACCGAAGCGGTAAACACGGCATGTCATGCAACCAACCGGCTCTATCTTCATCGCATCTCGAAGAAAACCCCCTACGAGCTTCTCACCGGTAATAAACCTAATGTCTCTTACTTTCGTATTTTTGGAAGCAAGTGTTACATTCTCAACAAGAAACACAAATCATCCAAGTTTGCTCCAAAGGCAGACGAAGGTTTCTTGCTTAGTTATGACTCAAACTCTCGTGCCTATCGTGTCTGTAACAAAAACTCTGATTTAGTTGAAGTCACGTGTGATGCGGTGTTTGATGAGACTAATGGCTCTCAAGTAAAGCAAGTTGATCTTGATGTTTTAGATGATGAAGAAGCTCTATATGATGCATTGAGAAGGATGGCAATTGGTGATGTGCGTCCACATGATCCACAAGATATCCAAGATGATCCAACCTTCAATGTAGCATCACCTTCAACACAAGATGAAGCTCAAAGAAGAAAAAGAGGGCAATGATCAAGGGAGAGATAAAGAAGAAGAGCAAGATGAACCAAGACCTCAAGTGCCACACCCAAGAGTCTATCAAAGCGTTCAAAGAGATCACCCCGTTGACAACATACTTGGTGATATTAAAAAAGGAGTAACCACTAAATCACGAGTCACTACTTTTTGTGAATATTACTCTTGTTTCCTCTTTTGAACCATTTAAGGTAGAAGATGCACTTCGTGATCTGGATTGGGTGACGGCCATGGAAGAAGAGTTGAACAACTTCAAGAGTAATGAAGTCTGATCCTTGGTGGAGCGTCCAAGTCAAAATGTTGTGGGCACTAAATGGGTGTTCTGCAACAAACAAGATGAGCATGGAGTCGTGACAAGGAACAAGGCAAGACTTGTGGCAAAAGGTTATTCACAAGTGGAAGGTTTGGATTTTGATGAAACCTTTGCCCCTGTAACTAGGCTTGAGTCAATTCGTATATTACTTGCCTATGCTACTCACCATGATTTCAACCTATATCAAATAGACGTGAAGAATGCATCCTCAACGGGCCAATCAAAGAAGAAGTGTACGTGGAGTAACCATCGGGCTTTGAAGATGATGAGTATCCTAACCACGTTTACAAACTCCATAAGGTGCTCTGTAGGCTTAAGCATGCTCCTAGAGCATGGTATGAATGCCTTAGGGATTTTCTCGTTGAAATTAGTTTTACAATTAGAAAAGCCGATTTCACTCTCTTCACAATAAGAGGCGATAATGATTTATTTGTGTGCCAAATATATATCGATGATATAATATTTGGTTCTAATAACAAAAATTTTTGTGATGAGTTTAGCAAGGTCATGACGAAAAGATTTGAGATGTCCATGATGGAAGAGTTGACGTTCTTCCTCGGCTTTCAAGTGAAACAACTCATGGAAGGGACATTCATATGTCAAACCAAGTACACCCTTGACATTCTTAAAAAGTTCAAAAAGGCGGATGCTAAACCTATCAAGACTCCCATGGGGACAAATGGCCATCTTGATCTTGACTTCAGTGGAAAAGCAGTGGATCAAATGGTATATCGCTCCATGATTGGATCCTTGCTTTACCTTTGTGCATCTAGGCCCGATATCATGCTTAGTGTGTGTTTATGTGTGCAAGATTTCAAGTCGCTCCAAAGGAGTGCCATTTAAAGACCGTTAAGAGTCTCTTAAAATATTTAGTTCACACACCAAACCTAGGGCTTTGTTATACAAAAGGTTCCACTTTTAATCTCATATGATATTCTGATGCGGATTATGCTGGATGAAAAGTGGATAGGAAGAACGCATCAGGGACTTGCCAATCTTTGAGAAGATCCCTTTTATCTTGGTCCTCTAAGAAACAAAATTCCGTTGCCCTATCCACCGCCGAAGTTGAGTACATAGCTGCGGGTAACTGTTGCGCCCAATTGCTATAGTTGAGGCAAACCCTTAAGGACTTTGGTTACTTTGAGAATAAAGTCTCTCTCCTATGTGACAATGAGAGTACCATCAAGATTGCTAATAATCCTTGTGATCATAACCGCACGAAACACATAGACATGCGGCACCATTTGTTGAGTGATTTTCAAAGTATTTTATCGTTCTTGGTCTTAGGACAAACTTTATTGTAAAGTGATCATTGCTTTGATTGTTGATTGTTGCTAATCACTTTATGATAAAGTATTTATATGTCCATATATATATATATATAAGCCTATGCTTGCAAAATATCCAAAGTTCTATCCAAAATTCCAAGGATTTCTTTGAAAATCCTTTCCTGTCCAGAGAAGGCTCACCGGACTATCCGGCACTTTGCGGGAGTGTCCGGTGGTTTCTGCAGTTGAACCCGAGAAGGCTTACCGAAGACTCTGGCATTGTGCCGGACACTCCGATGATCGGAGACTCAAGCACTTTGCCAGAGTGTCCGGTGGCCTGTAGGTATTTAAACCTCTGCGGGTCCCACATTCAACGTTCATCTCTCCATTTGCTCCTACAGCCACCTGACGCCAACTCTCACCCCAAAATCGCCACCACTCCAAATCCTTCGGATCGGGCCAAGTCCTCACAAGGGATTGAACCCCAAGACTCCTTGAGGCTTCCTCACGCATTCCCCATTGTTTTCCCCGTCGGATCGAGGCTCAAACGAGGTATTTTATTCAAAATCCCATATTTCCCGATCTCTCTCCATAGGCCATTCTAGGGGATTTCCTTCGGTGAATCATCTTCTTTTGATGTATCCTTGTGATGTTGAAAGTTTGATTGCAATGCCCTGGATGATTAGAGAGGTCTCATCGATTCTTGCCAAAAACATGAGGGACCGGAGTGTCTCGCAACTTGCCGGAGTAAGGATGCCGAACGGGATGGAGACTCCGCCTTTATTCAACGGGGACGATTACTCGTATTTGAAGGCTCGCATGCATGCCTACCTAGAGTCAATTGATAGTAAAGCGTGGCAAGTTACTAGCAACGCTACGAATGAGAATGAGAGATTTGATCCCATTTTCATTAAATACAATGCTAAGGCCAAGAATACTATGTTTGGATACATCTCTAAAAATGTTTTTCTATAATCAATGCATCATCCACTGCGCATCAAAATTTGGGTCCAATTACAAATGAGGGCTCCTCTGAGGCCAAGGAAGAATGTTACTATGTTCTTAAAAACAAATATGATTTCATCACCATGCAACCTCATAAAAAAGCTAATGATGTTTACTCTCATTTGCATGTAGTGGTAGAGGAAATCAATGCCTCGTGCCCCAAGGATAAAATTGATGTGGAAATCATGAGGAAGCTCTTGAGGATGTTGCCACCGAGCTACAACTCCATCATCATGTGTCTCTTCCAAGCCAATTTGGCTACTCTCACCATTGGCGTCATGCTGGACAAGCTCACGGTTTATGAGGGGTACACGTTGGGCAGCTCCATCGACTCTCAATTGCCCAAGAATCTTGTCCTACAAGTTGATCAAAAATCACCCAATGGCAAGAACAAAACGAAGAAGAAGGTGGAGGAAGATGAGGATGAGGAGAGTGATAATAAGGATCTTGCGCTCTTGATGAAGAAGCTATTTCGAAAGGAAAGACCCTCATCTTCTAAGAGGAACTCTCGGTGCTTCAATTGTGGCAAAAAAAAGGCCATTTCACTGAGGAGTATCCCAAGCCCAAGAAGGAGAGCAAGAAGGAAGCTTCAAGTGAGAGTGATGATGAAGAACGCAAGCCAAAGAGGAAATTCAAAAAGAAGTTCTTTGTCAAGATGGAGAGCAAGAGCAATGAGAAGAAGAAGTCCCCGCACAAAGCCTATATTGTTGGTGAGTGGCTCACTGATGATGATTCGTACTATTCATCTTCAAGCGAAGAAGAGTTCGCAGCTATTGCCATGACTAGCTCCACCAATGAGCTACCACCACCTCCGCTATGCTTGATGGCCTGAAGTTATGAGGGCTTCATTGATGAGGAAGATGATCTTGAGGAGTAAGAGGAGAGCTATGATGATGAAGATGATGGATCAAGCTATAATGATCTTGTCTTCTTCCTCGAGAAGACCAACAAGACCATCATTAAGAAGTCCAAGAAGATCGAGGTGGTGACCAAAGAGCATGAAGCAGTGGTATTCCGAGTTCGAGAGTTTGAGGGGGAGCTCAATGCACTTAAGACCTCTCATGGTGTTCTACGTGAGTCCTATGAGGAACTCGAAGCAAAGCACGTTGAGCTAAGTGAGAAGCATAATGCATTGGTGCGCACCTATGAAGCTCTTGATCTTGACTCTCTTCTTAACTCTTCTAAACATTTAAATGAAGCTTCTATTTCTTGTGATCTAACCCTCTCTAAGAGTACTACTCTTGAGCCATCTATTTTGAAGGAATACACAAAGCTCAAGGAAGAGAGGCCGTGATGGATGCATTTGAGCGAATTACCAGAGGAAGGCAAATTCCAAAGAAAATCCTAAGTAAGAACCTCATCAACAACCACAATCACAAAGGCTTAAGATCATATCCTTCTTCTATAAACATCATTGGCAACCAAGATGAGATCCTCAAATGGATAGTTTCGCTTATGACAGATGACTATTATTGTGAGAAGTGTTACCTTGATGATCATCGCTCCAAGGATTGTCTCAAGGTGAGCGAGTCTAAGATTATGCCTAACGCTAACCTTTTCTATAAGGATGTGCACTACAAGCTTTTCAGGGATAAAGATGAAAAAGTAAAGGCCAAGCCGCTCGGATCGCCAAATGACAAGAGGACAATTAAGAAGATATGGGTCCCCAAGGTGATGGTGGACCGAGAGAGGAAGCCAAAACTCTCTTAGGTTCTCAAGAAGAATTGAGGGGACCTAAGTGGTGGACCGTGAAGCAAATTGAAGATTCTTGAAGTCCACCACATGTTGATCGAGCTACAACACCAATCTACTCTTCAAGTAGGTTATTCTTGTACATAGTAGAGTAGGCTTCTTTTCTTGCATTGCATGGTAGATAGGACTCTTTCGTGGACTAGATGTTTGCACTATCATGCATTATGTGTAAAAAGATAAAAGAAAAGAACAAAAAATTAGATCGGTTCCCAACCATCTTAAGATATCCATAGGCTTGAGAAGGTGGTTTGGCTATCTCAAAGGCCAAGCGGCGGGCATATGGTGAATAAGCTTGAGATAGGTCAAACTTGGCACCGAATAGGTTTTTTTATGCAATGTCTTTAATTTCCTTGCATCTACATGGCATGCTTTAAATTCTCTTGCATTAAAATAGCTTGTTTGCATGCATTGCATATAGGAATCACGGAGGAGGCGTGTTACTCTATGGAGAAAGTGACTACATTGTCCATTTCGATTCACATACTCCACAAAGAGTAACCAAAGCAACATTGTGCGCTTCATGCCCATTGAACCCAATGCTTAACGGTCTCTAACATCCATTTACGTGGATCGTGATCTAAGGGTTCATACATTCCCTTTTTAGAGCCTCCTTCTCACTTTGGTGTTTATCGTTCGATCTTAATTGCGTTTGCGAAAATGTTAAACTTTTCGTGAGTTATCTATTTGCAAAGAAGTGTTTGAGAGTTCCCTTTCTAGGCAAGTGTGGTTTTTATTTGATTCTTTGGTGAGGACACTTAAAGTTTAGAAAGAAATACCTTCATTCTGCAATTTCTTGAGGTCACCGGACATTTCGGCGCCTTCACCGAATATTTCGGTGACTATATCTTTGGATCAATCGCTTGGCAGAATTGGACAGACATCGAACATTTCGACGGTATCACCGAACAGTCCGGTGACTGGAAGAGGAAGCGGGTGCCTCTCTGGAATTGGGATTTTCTAGACACCGGATAGTTCAGACTTTTATAGTCACCAGACAATCTATTAGGACTGGACAGTCAGGTGATCTCCTTGATCGGCGAAATCTCGGTCATCTGTTTTGATTTCGTTTAATCTCGGTCGTTGACCTTTTTAATAACCTAACCACACGTGTTCCTTCGAATTTCCAACCAACACTCGTGCTTGTTTCTCGCTTGAGCCGTCAGCCTCGCCGTCGATCACCTCGCTGCCTTCACGGTGCCGCCGAGCGCCCACCGCCATGCGTCTCTGCGCCGCCCGCCTTCGGCCTCCGCAGTGGCCTGC
>BCLF01000136.1:346920-360354 GCA_001602275.1 Zoysia japonica
GACAGCGACGGCTTGGCTGACGCGGTGACGACGCGGTAGACGGAGGCAGGCGTGGGGAACGGCGTCGGACCAGTGGATCCAGGCGTGCGGGGAGGCGAGCAGACTGAGGAGAGGCGGCGCGAGGGAGGGCGACGGTTCCAGAAAAATAGAACTTGCGGTGGAAGAAAGGAAATGGGGAAAAATGGGATGGGGATTTGGGGCTAGGGTTGAGAGAGGGTATTTATAGGAGGGAATAAAAATGGGTAGGGTTAGGAATAATTCTGGAAATTTAATTAGAAATTGTGAAATAATTAAAAAGCTAAAGAAATTAATTAGGAAATAAATTTAGAGATCCGAAAATTAATTTGGGAAATTTCCGAGAAATAATTTTAGTCAAACGTAAAAATTACGCGGACTAAATTATTTCGGCACCGGATTAATTTAGACGAACGGATTTCGGATTTGGACGAAACGAAATTCAGTACGAAAGAATTTTGAACAGAACGAAATATTGGAACAGACAATTTAATTGGAACGAAAATTGGAGAAATTGCCACTTTATTAATTCGAGAAATTCGGGATGTTACAAGCCATAAACACCTTGTTCATCATGTTCATGAAGTAGGCAGGGGCATTAGTGAGTCCAAAAGAAACGACCAGGAACTCATAAGACCTATACCTCGTCACGAACGAAGTCTTCGAAATGTCAGAAGGACGAATCTTCATCTGCTGATACCCCGATCTCAAATCAATCGAAGAAAAAAACTTTACACCCTTCAACTGATCAAACAGATCATCGATCCTCGGCAAAGGGTACTTGTTCTTTATAGTCACCTCATTCAAAGAATGGTAGTCAACGCACATGCGCATTGACCCATCTTTCTTCTTCACGAACAGCACTGAGGCTCTCCACAGCGAAGCACTCGGCCGAATGAATCCTTTACTCAAGAGCTCATCGATGTGCTCCTTAAGCAAAGCAAGCTCCTCGGAAGACATCCGGTACAGCCGCTTGGCAATCGGCGCGGTACCAGGAAGAAGATCGATCACGAACTCAACATCTCGATCTGCAGGATGTCTCGGCAACTCATCGGGAAACACCTCTGGAAACTCAAGAACAACAGAAAACTGCTCCAAAGATAACTCCTGCAATCTGTAAACTGAAGGTAGAACTCTAGACGCTCTAGGTGCACACACCACTCGAACACCGTGTGGTTAACCAAAGACACAGCCCTCTCAGCACAAGTGATGACTCCCATATGCCTCGCTAGCCAATCCATCCCCAAGATGATTTCAATGTCACGCGAGGGAAGGACAATGAGATCGGCTAGAAAGATCACGCTCTCAATCAAGATCCGAACACCTCTACACTCAACACGACTCTTGTAGACTCCCAGAGGTGAAGTGGTAAGTGTAGGTAAAGCTAAGAGTGAGGTAGGGAGACTGTGTGTAGAGGCAAACGCCGACGACACAAACGAGTAAGTAGCCCCCGAATCGAACAAAACCGTCGCTAAGTGAGAGTGAACCAAAAACTCACCAACGACGATGTCAGGTGCCTCCTGAGCCTCCTCCACTGAGATATGGTTCAGGCGGCTGCGCGTGACGCTCGGCTGAGCAGCGCCACAGCCCACTGAACGCACTCCTCGACCTCCTGACTGGTGCGGTGACCTAGCGGGAGTGGCAAACTGAACACCACCTTCTCTAGGTCCCAGCTGCTAGCGCCTCGAACACTGAAACGCCTTATGACCCTCCTGGCCACACTCGAAGCAGCGAACCGAGGGCTGACCCGCTGTCGGAAAGAAAGAGAACTGCTGCTGCTGAAAGGCACCTCTCTGGCTCTGAGAACTCTGCTGCTGGACTGAAGCGGGAGCAGGAGCAGTGGATCGGGTGAAGATGGGCTATCCTGATCTCTGCTGGAAAGAACCACTAAAACGCTGACGCTGCGAAGCCTCACGGGGTCCCTGACCAAGAGCCCTCCTCTTAGCATCCCTGGACCGGTCGAGCTTCTGAAGTGACACCTCCAAAGCAAGGCATCTGTCAATCAGCTCATGAAGGCTCCTCTGAACACCACCATCCAGATACGGGAGCATCTCAAGACGTAGACCCTTCTGGAACCAGTACATCTTGAGACGCTCAGTCGAGACCTCCTGAGGTGCAAAGCGACTCAGCTGAGTGAAGCGGTTGGTGTACTCGGTGACAGACATACCTCCCTGACGAAGAGAATGGAACTCCTCCACCTTTGCCTCTATGGCTCCTTCTGAGATGTGGAAACCACGAAAAGCGATGACGAAGTCGTCCCAAGTGAATTGCTCTAGGTCGTCGAGAGTGGCGTAAATAGTGTCCCACCAAGCACTAGCTGCACCTATCAACTAGTGAGCTGCCAGACGAACTGTCTCCTAGTCGTCGCACTGAATCAGGTCCAGCTTCTTCTCAATATCCCTGAGCCAATCGTCAGCATCCAGAGGATCAACTACACGGTCAAAAGTGGGTGGACGCATGCTCAGGAACATCGACATGCGAGAACTGACTGGCTGGTGGTACTGTGCTGCGTCAGGAGCAAGAGCACGTCCACGGGGCTGCTGCTGAGAGTGCTCGACAATCCGCTCAAGCAGAAGCGTCTGTCGGGCCATCACCTTCGCCAGATTCGGAGCAGCTGGAAGCTCCTCACCAGACACGGCAACACCAGCAGGCTCGAACCCAGGGTCCATGGCAGCTCCTCTGCCACGCTCTCCAGCCTGAGAAACTGGGGCTCTAGCACGACCACGCCCACGGCCACGCCCTCGTCCAACGCCAGGCGTGTCAGCCGCAGGTGGCACTGGTACACGACCTCTAGTACTGCGACCACGACCTCTGAGGCCAGCACCACGACCACGCCAAGCGGGTGGCGGTACCTCAGGGTCCTCAAAGCGGCCTCCTCAAAACGAGCCTAAAGACGTCCAGACCTCCTCGGAGCCATCTGTTGCAAGAAAACATTTCTGGTTAGAAAAATAGCGACAGCAGAAATAGGAATTACAGAAAGAGACAGAAGATCAGTAGATCAGGACAAGAATAACTAAACCAGCACCACTCTAATCAAACAAGACTTCCATCAAGCAACGACGAGATTTTAAGAAAACAACTTTCACGATGAAGGTTTGATAGCAGATTCGAAAATCTAAAAATATTCCTTAGTTACGTCCAGTTCTATGGTTTCGCTCCTGCGGTCAAGTATAGCTCTGATACCACCTCTAACGACCGAATTTTCCTTACCTTTCGATAAGTCCCGATCTTCCGTGACCTTGTCAATCCCTGGAGTTTGGCAAGCACGACATCACAAGCGATCAATCAAGAAACCATAACAGAAATACTAAACAAGAAATGAGAATAAAAAATAGCAAGTCAAAGCAAATTTATTAGAATAAAATCCTCCAAATGGGTCCTTCGGCACGCAGGCCAGAAACATCTCAAAGCAGATAGATCACTACCGAAAATCCAACAAGAGCAGCAACGGAAGCATAACCATGGCAGCGGTAGCGAACCTCCTCCACACAGGCTAGCTTGAGCTCAGGAGCGTACGTCACGGACCGTCAGAGACGTAGTCGAAGTCGAAGCTGAGAGTATCCTCTGAAAACAACAAATTAGAAAGCCGTGAGTACGAATACTCAGCAAACCGCATACTACCTATCAACAATGTATGCATGCAAATGGTTTCAAGGGTAAAGACATGGCTCAAGTGCTAAATGCAAGTTTAAAACATTTTATTTTATTTTTAAGATGCAAGAAAGCTTTATTTTAAAAATGTCAAATTTTATTATCTTGCCCCGCAGAGATCTCCGTTATCTCGGACGGAGGGGTTCATTTTAAATGCCAGTGTAACCTCCACACTCGGCCACAGCTCAAAGGCCGGAGTCCAAAACATTTTGAAATAGAAGAGGAGGAAGAAAAACAAAACTACTCAACGAGGAGCACAACTCAAGGGGTGTCCTTTCAAAAGGACGTGGCAATGCGCATCGACTAAAACTCTGCAGAGGTTATGCACCTGGACCCACGAGAAGCATCATCGGAAACTACCGTCGTAGTCTCGACGAACACACAAGACCCATCCACAAGCTTTAACTGGCGCTATCCATCCTCCAGGATAGGGATCCCAAAAGTCTACGCAATCGGGTCCTGGAGCTGTGAAGAGCCTACCACTGATCAGATAGGGTATCTCGATCTCATGTGGGGAGTCAGAGCTCTACACCATAATAACACAATATCGCCAACCCACGGGTAAACAACCAGTCTCGGCAAGCTTCAAGGTCAAGCCAACTGTCCATACAGGGTAACGTGGTGTGCATGGTTGTCAACTGAGCATACAAGGCTCGAAAGACTCAGTCCTTAATTACCGGAGTAGGCACTATCTCCAACCTCAACGCCAACAACAAGTCTCACAGAAAGATCTCAGCCCGGATCTTCCTGTTGTACCCGCAACAGGTACGCCCACAGGGACTTTCCAAAAGTCCCACAGCTCCTCATACTCCATCCTGCCACCACAACGAAGAATGATTTCGAATTAAACGGAACGAAATTCGAGACAAATAATTTTTGATCGAAACGGAAATTAGGATAACTCGCCGCTTTATTAATTTTAAAATTTCGAGATGTTACACACTCCAACATTTGGAATAGTCTGTCCTTGAGCTTTTATTATGGTTATAGCAAAGCTAAGTCTAACTGGAATTTGCTTTCTCTTGAACCAAAATGGAAACATCTCATCATCAGATGGGCAAAGAGGGATTTGGGGAAGAAACATCGTCTTACCAGCGTGATGGCCCAAAACAATCTTGGCATCAATTGCATTTCTCATGAAGCCTCGGACCACTAATCTTGTTCCATTGCATAGGCCGTTGGGGGTTCAATGTTTTATAACAGTATTATAAGGCAATTAATCTTCAACTTCAGGGTATGTGTAGGCAGCCCATTGGGTGTTAAAGAGTTCAAAAATTCTGCTGGATAGTAATTAGGTGGATCATCAATTGCATGATCAAAACTATGATATATCATATCCTCTCCCGAAAATCGTTCAATTGTCCTCATATTGATCCTGTCAACATGTTCATTCCGAGTTGACAAAATTGCTCGAGATGTTATGTAATTAGGATCCAATAGGTTTTCATTTAGCATGGAAAAAACACTTTCTATAAGAACATCGACGTCATAATCGTTACCAGTATGTGGTATGCAAATCTCATCTGGAAGCCTTATGCAGTCTTCGTCTATAGTATCTTCACTTCCGTCACCAACGCGCAAAAGATAATCTGCAAACCATCAACCACTTTGAGCCCTCATATTTTGAACAAGCCACAGTTAACGCATGCTATCTCAAAGGTATGACTGTCGTAATGTTGCATTTGTTATCTGTGCCCTTGATCCCTTACGGATAACTGAAAGCACTTGTCTAAAATCTCCACCAAAGATAATTGTCTTTCCACCAAATGGCACGTCATATCAGCCTATAATGTCTCTCGTGCTAATATCAAGAGCCTCAATTGCCTGTCTTTTTGTCATGGATGCTTCATCCCAGATGATGAGAGATGCCGTTCTTAGGAGCTTAGCGGTACCACTTTGCTTAGTGAAGCTACAAATGCCACCTTCTTTAATATTTAATGCAATTTTAAATCTTGAGTGTGCAGTCCTACCTCCAGGTAGGATGGAGGCAGCGACTCCGGATGTCGCTGTTGCAATTGCCATTTTTCCTTCGCTATGAACCTTAGCAAGCAATGCTTTATACAAATAAGTCTTTCCCATGCCCCTTGGCCCATCTACAAAGAACACACCTCCATTTCCATCATAGACCGCGGCAAGTATGCATGCATCTGTTCTTGGTTGAGGGAAGATGCCAAACAAATATGTTCTTGCTCCACCTCGATTGTGGAATCCTCCGTTATTACCCTAGCCTCACTTATCGTTGCATCGAAAGAATCATCTTTTGCTGGAAGAGGATAAGATGATATGTCCTTCCCCATTGATTTTCTTTATATATAAAAGAGCCATCTGCTCAACAGTGTGAGCACACATATGGGATAGTCGATAGTCCTCTATCATTGGTTCTAAATGTCTGTCCCATAAGCCACGTACATCGTGAGGCTCACAGAAGACCAATATAGTGGCAAATAACCTTGGAAGTTAAGATGGCATCTGAAAAATTTCAGCCTCATTAAGACACTCATCAATAGTATTATCAGATTCGATGAGACCCATCTTTTCGACAGCCTCACGTAATGTAAGCAAAATAACACCATTAACGCATTTTAAGTCTTCAAAGGAAGTGACCCCCGTGACGTGGTTTAAAAGAACTCTCAAATAATACCTCTCCTTCGAACAGGTGAGCAGATACAATCCTTTCAACTTATATCTGATTTTTAGTCCTTCTTTGCCAGGTAAACAAAATATTATTCTGAAAAATCTCTACATAGAATTCTTCGAGCCCATTCATATTTTTTATTCGCCTCAAAATATTCACTTAACATTGTCTTATTAGCTCCAACTTCTACGACGACATCATTTAGATTAGCTTCTGCTTCTTACGATGCCACATGTAGATTTGGGAGATGAAGTTGTAGCAACCTAACAGATGGAAATGTCTCACTGAGATCAAAACCATAGATCCTCTATAGTGCCTCCAGAGGAGTAACCCCCTTGAATCTCTATATTGCTTTATCTCATCAAGATTTTCATCATTATCTACCTCATTAATTGAAACTGATGCACAATCATAACTCTTATATATATATTTAAAGAGGTACTTCACGGCTTTTATGCTCGAGCAAACTTCAACACTAATGTGACAGTTATGTCTTCCCAATAGATACGAATTATACGAAAAAACCCATCTGTTATCCAACTGCTAGGCTCAGATATACCTGAGCTGTACGTCCATTATCTCCTCCTATAAACAGGATATGAATCCTTTCCAAGGGTTTCTGCATTAAATGGATAGTGATTTTTGCTTGTACCATTTACCATGCACACATTTTTTGAATTCAATGCTAAATGGGCCATGCATCATGTGTTTGACCACCATTTTATATAGATCAAGGTACCTATCTTTATCTAGCAACTCGGTCGATATGATACAGTCATACTGCTCTGGACATATTAACTTATACCTCCCTTCCATCATTAAGAGAAAATAAGCATGAGGTAGGCCTCTTTTTTGAAACTCAACTATGTAGGTATAAGCAACTACCTTACCAAGCATGTGCCTTTTAAAAAGTTGTATCTTGAGGTATACCAAATATGAGGTATAGTAACCATCAAATTCTGAATTAATTTGATTTTCTAATAAGATTCTGAACCCATATACACACCACAAACACATCAGGTCATCAACATAAAAGGGTCAACACCAGATTCTGCATTACACCAAGAAAATCAGAATTTCCATAAAGAAAAGAAAATGCTTGCTATACTCCCAACCTTCAGCTCAAAAGTTTCACACCTCCTGCAATGATAGTTACCTGGAATGGATACATGAAACGTCAGTGTATTTTAAAGAAACGGTGTCCAACTAATTAAAAGCTCGTGCTTTTGTAGGACAGACTAACAGAGCATATGTAGGTCAGACTAAGAGGATTACTTTTTTTTGGGGGGGGAGAATAAAATCCGGTTTTACACTGAAATGCTAGTTTATCAAGCAAGACACTGGAAACAACAGCGACATATAGATACAGCTGGAACATATTAAAGATGGTGAACTATATGATTCAGTGTCAGGTTATAGAAGCAGCTCAAAGGGATAGGATGTGAGGAGCAAGCAAGCATAACCAGAAAAGTGGTCAGCATATGCTGTGTCCTTGTATTATTTATAGAAAATCCAGTATTGGATGCTAATGCCATCCGATTCAGTAATATCTTGTTTTCCTTCTGTTGGCACCACAAGCTTTTCGCTGGCCTGCTAATGGATCATGCTAAGCGTATTTTGTTCCATGACAAAACACAGATGTTGAATATAACTAAGTAAATTTCTAGAAACTGCATGAAAGGAGCCCTTCATTTTTATTACCTTACCCCACCAGGCATGTCTTTCACCTTCTCCTTAGATGCAGAAGCATGCACTGCAAAGATGAAGCATGCAGAGAGATCAATTTTCAGGATAAGCATATATATGTCCAAAGAATATATCTAGGAAATATCATCTTCAAAAAATAGAACTGGAACCCTGGTGTGCTTCGCTACGGATGCTACAATTTGTTGGTCTACAATATCGTTTTATTTAAACTACTTAACTGTCAATATTTGTCTCAAATAATGACCATATCGTTTGGGGTCAGATCAAACAAAAAAGAGGTTCCGGTCACAAAACAGTAAATGGCCATGAGAACACAAATATGGAAATGTACAAAAATTTACAAGCACCACACATTCACAGGATGGAACTATGAAAGAATGAAAATTTACAATAGGTTGATAGCAAATGAAAAGGATGCAATGATAGATGCATGCCAAAGGGGAGAAGAATACATTGAAAAGTATATGTAGTGCTGCTATTAGTTGTTACACACATTATATTTGGAGCTCAAAATTTCCTTATTCTTTTTTCTTAATTAACAAACTTATTAATCACTCAGGTTTCCATGAAATAGTCCAATGTCCATGTTTTGCCAAGGAATAAAATATACTTTGCATAACCCATTAATTAAAGACCATAAGCAGATTAAATTGCAATGGTGAATATTCCAATTTATGAAAAGTATCACATCAATTCAAGTTCTGAACTCATAAGACACTCTATTTTCAGTTTACTGTTGAATTCTACATATCATGTGTGGTGACCTCATAAAGTTTTGTGCTTGAATCCTAATCAAATTTCTCAGCAGGTTCACTGTCCTGAAACCAAATCAAGGAAGAAAAATATTAAATAACACAGGTGGCATATACACACAGCAATCACTAAAATTTGGATGAGAAGTTTGAATGTTCACAACTTTGAATAGCAAACACACACTGGCCAAGATCTCTGTAGGGCTGCTCTTGGAGTTAAGATCAAATTTTCAAGCTTATAGCACATCCAGTATCCAAAATCCCTACCAAAAGGAAATTTTACAGGAGAAGAGAAAAGTATCACATCTCAACATTGATACTTAGACCAGTTAAAGACTGTGAGATACAAATCCATGCTTGACATGACACTTTGCTAGAGCAACTAAAGCAATGTTGTACTCCAATGTATGAGAGCATAAATTGAGGGAAAAAAAAATGTCAATGACCTGCAATTGATATATGACGCTCAGATATTCCTTAATCAAGTAGTAGCAAACAAGTAACTGGACAAAACATAATTCATAATTGAACCACCACAGTTTATTATTGAAAATCTGTCACAGATTGAAATGGTTAAATGGATCCTATGTAATACTTCAGTATTTTACGGTACAAAATATGCATCCCATTGTTTCCAAAGCTACATTTTCCAACCTGCTAAAATATTCAGGCCATGTGGGAATGCTCCATATCTATTGATCTTTCACCATCTATTTAGTACAGATAGCCATTAGCAGGCAAATAAAAGGAATAAACAAAGTTGATCGCTTATATAATTCACTGCTCTAATATTCAAACAAAAAAAAAATACAAACATCTCAACTAAACAAAAATTCTAAGATGGGTGGCCAGAATCAAAACATGTTAACACTAACATGAAATAATTTACTGCTCCAATATTCAAACAAAAAAAATATACAAACATGTAAACTAATCGAAAATTCTAAGATGCGTGACCAGAATCAAAACATGTTAACACTAACATGAAATTAAACATCAATAGAGGGTCTAATCAGCTTGTCCCAAATATGAAACATATGCCTTGTTTTTCCGAATTAACCGACACGAGCTAAAAAAAAAAACATTGCCCACACCAAACCGTTAGCAGACTGTTTATTTGGACTTTCTCCATCAATTAGACGGGCACCAAAAGTTCTTTCAAGTTACTATTGAAGTTGCTTGCACATTAGACATTAGTTGATCATAACATGTTAGTGATCACTCTGATATCATATGTGCAACAAAGGAATTTTGGTGCAGAAAGCACATAAGCTCAAGCAAAGCTAAATACATAACCTATTTCACTGGGAGAAAATATTCTGCCCCGAAATTTCAGGGATCTTGACATGTTTGTAGTATAAAAGTAGCTCTTTTCACAAGTAACATGACATACTCTAACACCTCAAACATTTGCTGAGATTGTATGATTCCAAGAAAGAGAAAAAAAAACTCATGACAACTACCACAGATAAAGTAAATGCAATGGCTATTGGAAGTAACAGCTTGGGAAAAATGCTCAATTAAGCTAAGCTAAATGTTCATCAGTTCAGATGTTCAAGTTAAGACTTAGATTACCCAACAGAAACCTCTTGCTTCTAACTAAGTGACCCACAAGCATAAAGGCCAACATTGTTGCACAATAGGCATGCAACTCCAACAATCATACATTGAAATGGAGTAGCACAGGCCTTACATGACAGCTTCTTGCAATCCCAGGTTCTCAATGCTCGATGGAGAAATGCTTTCAAGCCCTGGCCTCTGGATCTCCTCGTGGACTAAAGGGAGCAGAGGGAGCACGTGTGACTCTCTGGGTCTCCTCCTGGAACAAAGGGAGCAGAGGTAGCGCGTGTTGCATTTGAATTTAAGGGCATTAAGATAAATTTCTAGAAGCAGAGAGCAGGGCGCGGGGTTGATTTAAAATTTGAAAATGAGAATGTTCCAGAAGCAGAGGCGCCACGGTGCGAGGCGTGAGAAAATCAAACCTGGCCCACCTGGGCAGCGGACCCATCTCAACCTCTCAGCTGTACGGTCTCCTGCACGGACGGGGAGGAGGAAGAGGTCGCCGGCAGCTATAGGTGGCCGCGGCTACGGTCGGTGATGTGGAGCTGCCAAGCGACGTGCCAGAACGCGGACGACTTACTCCCATGGCGGCGGGCCAACAGCGGCTGCAGCATCTAGGGCGGCGGCGGCCCCTCCGCAGCAGCTCTGGTGCTGCTCCGGCCTGACCCCCAGGCCGCCGGCACTCCGCACCTGCTCCCCTCGCCTGCGCGGAAGCTTCGAGATGCCCAAGCGGTGTCAGCGCCTAATGTGCGCGACGACCCCGAAGCGGTGGTGGTGCTGTTCAGGGAGGAGCGACACAGACCGGTGAGGCGGTGGTGCAGGCCGGGCAGAGCGGCGCAGCAGGGGCGGCGGTGCGGAGAGGCGTAGAGCGGGGAGGCGAAGGTGCAGAGAGGGTTTGCGTGTGCGGCCGCACCGACGGGCGAGCGAGGACAGTTGGATGAAGATGGACGGTTGAGATGGTCCAGAGGTAGAAAGGGCATCGCCACCATTTGAGATTTTTATAGGAGAAGGGATATTTTTCAAAATTAGAGTCTCGAAGTGCGGGTTTAATTCAACGTCTTAGATGTTTTCCTCGGATTCAGCTTTGTTTATATGATAGAATATGTTAAATAAAACTACTGTAAAAAAACAAAAGTTCGAGAAGAGTTGATACGATTTGAATAAACACTTGGCGAGAATCAAATGAACTCTGGAGGAAAACCGAATGTAAATTATGTATGGTGCAGTGGCTATATTTTAGGATAAGCTGTGTGCACGTGTTGTGGTATAAGCAACACGAATGCCTTTGTGATAGAAATTCTTATAGGGCATGAGCTGATAGTGTGGTTGACGCAAGTGAGTCATTTCATGTGGATTTTTATCAGAGTTATTTTATGAATAGTCTTATTTTAACAATATTTACTAAAATTAATAATTAATTACTAAGTTTATTTTAAGATACGTTTACTTGGCGTTTAAGTGACTTAGAATGGTAAGCCATATACGAATATAAACACGCATCCGACAGATGTAGTGAGTGCACCTAGTGTGTGGCGTATTATTTTACGCGTCATTTTATGTGCAGTCCTATCCCGTACCTTATGTTAGCAATTGATCACTAAATTCATTTTATGGTATATTTATTTAGTGTATTATGTAATTGTTTTCTAGTGGTCAAGGAGTATTTAAAGATTAACTCTTGATATAATTATACTACTAAAGCTAATAGGTAACATATGTGCTAATAGACTCTAATGCAGTGAAAGATGCATATGTGTGCCATTTAATACGTTACTTATTTGTAATATGAATGAAACCTATCGTAAATAGAGATTTATTACTTTGTTTCGTGATATGTGGTTGCTTCCTAATGATAATTACTAATTACAAATTTTATATTTATAATTAAACCACTTACAACTAGTTGGTTGTTTGTGCTCTAATGCATGCTAAGAGCATAGTAAAATGCATTCAATTATGATATGATTTCATGCTTAAACATGATATGCGATAAAATACAATATTTATCCTTATAGTTAAACTAGTGAAGCCGACTGCCGGCACCTGCACTATATTGTAGACTAGTATGTATGAAATCTATTGTGATTCGAAGTGCAATGCAGTTGCGGACTATTTAATACTTGCTTTCTAATATGTTGTTGACCCCAGTGATTAATGAGTGACCAGTAATTATTTTACTAAATTTAACCTACACACTTAAATTACTAAATTATAGTCAACAAGTGGCGCGTGTACTAGTGTGTGCTAATACTGGACGAGACGCATCAGTGTGCTCTTTAATAATTATTTAGCTATTTGCCCATGAGTATTAGCAATTAGCAAGTAACTACTCGACTTATAACTTTATGATTATACTACTAAACATTCGTGTGCCACAAGTAATGTTGCATGTATAGCGCTTGTGTGCTATTTGATATTTACCTATTTTTCTAATATTCAACAACTAATGTTTAGCTACTAATTATATGATTCTAACTTTAAATTAAATTACATAAAGTTAACATGAGTAAGCGTGCACCAGTGGTTACTAATAATGATATGCAATCGTGCTAATAAGGTGAGGTGCGTACTATAACTAATATGAAACAAGGCTTGAAATAAGTCGAATCAAATACTTGCAGTAAAAACAAATAAAATCTGATAAAAGAGAACAAAAGTTTAAACTCGAACAAGGTTTACCAATAAGAAACACAAGTATGATCGAAGATTGACTGAGGCTTGGGTGATATGATGAGGTGGAGCTCAGGACAATAATTCCAACGGCGTAGGGATCGATGAAAACGGAATTGGGATCGACAAATTATAGTGATTTGAATGTGTATGGAGGCTTCAGGGACCTTGTTATAATTATAAGAAAATCACTAAGGGCTAATCCAAAATTATAAAAAGGTCAGAGGGTCCCGTATGTTGTCACATAAAAGCTTAGGGGTCTGAGTGTAAAAGTTTTGGGGACGATTGTTATTTATACAATAGTTCACGGAGTTTTCTTCGAAAGCTTTGGACTAAAATAGAAATTCATAAAACTCGGAGGGGCTTTCTTTAAAAAGAAGGGCTTTCACCGTGGGGCTGTTTCATTCTCCAAAAGGAGAGCGGTGGACCGAGTCCACCCCCCCC
>BCLF01000136.1:375354-390137 GCA_001602275.1 Zoysia japonica
AAACCATTAGGAAGCAACGGCATATTAGAAAATTAAGTAATTAATCTGTAGTCACTGTACATTCATCTATTTAGTTATAAATAAAATAAATGTATTTAAAATGCACCTAGTGATTAATCACTAACATATGTCCACTAAAGATGCTTTGTATGTCAAATTGATCCTCGGTCCAGTTGCTTTTCTTCTGATGCACTCTTTCACAGTTTGATCTTTTTTTTGTTTTGTTTTGAGCACCTGTAATTTTGATGCTACGTAATGTACTTGTACGTACTACTTTGGTACCCATTTTTTCACTAATAAGAATTTCCTCTTCTATGCTTCTGTTCTTTCAATTATATACACAGCAGATTTCATGCAACCAAATACAAATTTAGTTCATCTGTTTTCTTACAATAAAATAGTACTACCTTTTTGCCTAAAATACCTGCAGGGTTCATTTGCTGCGCTGAATTTTATTGTACATGCAAATGCTTTGGTTATAATATTTCCCTATGCTCAACGGTGAAGTACTTGATGTCCTCTTTTTTTCCACATCTTTTTAGGATACAGGCTATAACTGTACGGCACTATGTCAAATTAGATTTCTGAAATAGACCATAATTTTTTTTTTTTGCCTCTGCAGTGCTTCAGTCCAAAGTGTCAGCTTGAGCTTCATTGAGGCGCCTTATGCGCACCTACAGGTACGTGTAAATAATAGCCTTTTATTTACCAAATATCTCCTCCATCAACTTGGTCATTTGTTTCTAACTACAGAATCCTTTAATGAACATAATTGAAAAATAGATTTATCCTTTAACCAAAGTGTTCTATTTTTTTACTGTAAATATCTGCAGTTCTATTTTAAGATTGCGTTAAAAATACTGCACCATGGAGCAGTAATATTCTGCACTAGGATTGAGATCCTTTTGAACACCCATATCGCTATATGTATAATCTTTGCGCACTGTTTTCTGCCATGTTTGATTGTAGCATATATGGGCACAGCATCAATGATAGATTTGTAGTCATTTAGTCTAAAGGTCTGCATCTTATTTATTTTGATCCGAGGGAGATAGAACTATTAAACTGCAATCCTTAAATCTGCATTTGCGAAATGTACAGTTTGCTTCTGTATAGAACGTATTTCGAAACAGTCCGTTTACAAATTCTGTGGCATCATCACTCTTCTATTATGCTTTCCGCTATTTTCTTTTCCCTTTGTCTAATCAGAAAAATGAAAAAAATGTGTCTCTGAATAATGTTGTTTCACTGATAGTTACTGTAAAAATGTCGCTGATTGCTGATTTCTATTGCCTGGTTCTGCAGATTCAAAGGCGTTCCATTATATTACCGCAAACATTATGCTCATTTTGCAGCGTTCATTCACGTTGTTTATTGTTGCAGCTTTATATGTTTCCTTTTTTTAAAAAAAAAAACTCCCTGCCTGATCAATCTTATTCATCACGAAATGTAGACCATGCCTGTCTCGCATGGAACACCGTTGCCTGATCGATGTCGAAAACGTAAGCAATCTGCATCTGTTTGCTCAGGTATAAATCTATTGTTCTGTATAGTAATTATGTGTTCTCCTTACATGGCAACATGATTTTCTATCTATGTTTCTCTGTAATCTTTAATAGTTTTTTTATAACATACCTCCCTTTTTCCAGAAACTTCATCTGTAAATGATATTGTGCCTGCTGCGAGAAACTCAGATTGTTTGGAGGACTTCCCAAAGGATTTTAGTTTTGAATCTAAACGTCGTGTGCGGCGTCGTTTAGCTGTTCCCCCTTCTGGTACGCCTTCCACATCTTCATCTATGATTTTTATGCTTCTGTACTCATTCCAGCACTTCTTACAGCCTTTGTGCTCAGCATAGGTACCGACCCTTTTTCACTTATACCCAACACCTCTCTCATGGTGTGTCGTACTTCTGGTTGCTTTCAGCCCAGGCACATGGTGCGGTCGATGATCAGCCACGCATTAGGCATAGCGCAAAATTACCATTCCGTCAAGTCGATATGGTACTATGTTCTCCCGGTTCTCAAGGTATAGCACCATAAAAACAGCATGATTCGAACTAGCAAAATAATTGATACATATAGTTATGTTGGGCTGTTTACACGAATTTGTCCATTTGGATTGTAAGTACTTCTGGTACCGATTCATCCCACATCTTACATACCCATTCTCTGTTTGACATGGTTATTTATAGTCTCATCCGATTTTTTTTTCCTTTCGGTAAGTCTCGATCTTTTGTGACCTTGCCAATCTAGAAGATTGATAAGCACAACATCACAAGCGATCAATCAAAAAACTATAACAGAAGCATTAAACAAAAAAACAAGAATAGAAAATAGCAAGCCAATGCAAATTTATTAGAATGTAATCCTCCAAAGGGGTCCATCAGCACACAGGCCGGAAACATCTCAGAGCAGAATGATCACCATCGAGAAATCAATAGAAACACAGCAACAGAAGCATCATCGTGACAGCAGCGGTGAACCTTCTCGACACAGGCACGCTTGAGCGTAGGAGCTGACTTCACGGTCCATCGGAGACGTAGTTGAAGTCGAAGCTGTGGGTATTCTCTGAAAACAACAAATTAGGAAGCCGTCAGCAAACCGCGTACTACCTAACAACGATGTATGCATGCAAATAGTTTCAAGAGTAAAGGCTCAAGTGCTAAATACAAGTTTAAAATGTTTTATTTTATTTTAAAGATGCATAAAAGATTTATTTTAAAACTATCAAATTTTATTATCTTGCCCTGCAGAGATATCTGTTATCCCGAACGAAAGTTCATTTTAAATGTCGATGTAACCTCCACACCCAGCCACAGCTCAAAGGCCAGAGTCTAAAACATTTTGAAATAGAAAAAAAGGGAAAAAAAACTACTCAACGAGGAGCATAACTTAGGGATGTCGTTCCAAAAAAGACATGGCAATGCATATTAACTGTAATTCTGCAGAGTGTATGCACCTGGACCCACGAGAAGTGTCGTCGAGAACTACTGTTATAGTCCCAACGAACACACAAGACCCGTCTACAAGCTTCAACCGACATTATCCGTCCTCCGAAATAGAGATCCTAAGTGGCTAGTGGCTACGCAATCGGGTCGTAGAGCTGTTAAGAGCCTACCACTGATCAGGTGGGGTATCTCAATCTTATGTAGTGAGTCGTAGCTCTACACCACACTAACACGTCACCGCTAACCCACAGGTAAACAACCAGTGTCGACAAGCTTCAAGATCAAGCCACTGCCTATACAGGGTAACGTGATGTGCATGGTTATCAACTGAGCGCACAAGGCTCAAAGGACTCGGTCCTTAATTGTTGAGGCAGGCACTCTCTTCAACCTCAACGTCAACAACCAATAAGTCTCACGGAAAAATTCCAACTCGAATCTTCCCGTTGCACCCGCCACAGGTACACTCACAGGGACTTCCCAAAAGTCCTCTACTCCTCGTACTCCATCTTGCCCTCGCTAAAGAGTTATGTATAGTTGTTTGCAAAACTCACTCATTTAAATCACAGTTCAAAATCATTTAACACAAATTCTGTTTTTATAGTGATTCGTGTGAGATAAAAATAAATGCGACTAAGCATGGCTAAGCGTAAAATAAAATAATTATTCTAAAGCAATCTTAGAGTTCATATTTGTGGAACAATAAATAGGCACGGCTTAGAAATATTGCTAGCATATTTTAAAACAGTTGGTATGCAAATTAGAGTTGGAAACAAAATATGCAGTTTAAAATGCTGGGTACAAAAGTGATCGAGGAACGCGGCTTCCCTGGTAGCTCGGGATCATAGTCGGGATCCAAGTTGCTGAACTGAGCAGGCTCACGGTACTCCTTCTCGGGATTACCAGCTAAACACAACACAAATAGAGGTGAGACTAGGTACACAATAATTTAAATTCGAATAATTAAATCCAAATTTAAATTACTAGGCTAAACGTGCTCAAAATGTTCTTCGAAAAATTCTACGCAACGTTCTCGGCGCGACGAATTTAACGAAACAATTTTGAGAATCTTTGGAGACCAAACGGAGTTCTCTAAAAATCTCTGAAGATTTAGACTACGAGATACTAAACTAACTGCAGATCGATTAGCCTAAAGGAACACGCGAGACGCTCTGCTCTTTCATCTAACTGTCCTCACCAACAACCAACTCAATGATCTGCCGAAGAGGAAAAACACGAGAGGAATTTGGATGGGCTCACCACAGAAGAGGCGCAGAGGATCGGTGTTGGCGCTGCGGATCTAGGCGAGACGCGGATCGAGAAATCGACAGTTGACGCGGTCCAGGCGGCACGAGCGATTGGATCGAAGCAGGACGAGGTGGTCGAGAACGACGCGACGCGGCAGGACAGTGCGGCGCAGTGGATCGGGCGAAGACGCTGAGCGACGCGCGGATCGGAGAGGCGACGCGGTCGACGGGCAGAAACGGCGACGGGTGGTTGACGCGGGACGGGAACGGCGCGTGATCGCACGAACCAGAGACGGCACACGGACGGAGGCCGGTCGAAGATGCAGGAACTGACGCAGAGGATTGGGGCGCTCGACCCGGAGACGGCACACGGACGGAGGCCAGTCGGAGATGCAGGAACTGACGCAGAGGATTGGGACGCGCGGGAGAGCGCGGCGACGACGGGCAGATGCGCACACCCAATCCCCTCTGCTGCTCTGACTTGGGAAGGGGGAAAGAAAATGAGGGGAAGAGAGAGGAGTTGGTGGGAAGGGATAAGGAAGGGGGTTTTACAGAGAAATTAATTAGAGAGGTTTGGAAATTAATTAAAGGCATTGGGAATTAATCTCGGCTTAACAAAAGCCCGCGGACCAAAAATTATTCCGGCGCCAGAAAATCAAAAGGAGAAATTCGAATTTGAAGCGGAACGAAATTTCCAGATAACTTCACTCACAACCGGAAACCGAACATTTGCCGAGTGCAAAGCCCATAAAGCACTCGGCAACCACGGTAAAGCCCACTCGGCAAAAAAAAGCACTCGGTGAAATTTGAACCAGAAAAAGCCCGAAAAAAAAGCAAATTTTTTTTAATCAGGAGAGGGCCCCACATTTTTCGCATTAGCGGGTCGTGGCAATTTTTGCAAATCAGCCGGTCGCCGATTTCCAGGTTCGAACCCGTGACACCACCCCCCTCGCGCGTGACCTCTTCTAACCACTACACCACACTATCATATGTGTTTAGATTCTATTTTAGTTTCACACATATTATAATAAACTGGGTGTAAATTGCTTGTTTGAAGCCCTAAACGAATTCAAATCAAAAAGTTGTCAACTACAAAATTTCATAACTTTTCCATATCTACAATTTTTATTTTGGTAGTTTCTCCATCCGAGGTTGTTTACAAAATTTGAATTTTAAATTTAAAAAATTCAAACGTAGTTTTCCATAACAAGATGATTTAAAATAAAAAAGTTGTCAACTACAAAGTTTTCTAATTTTTCGAGATCTACAACTTTTATTTTGCCTGTTTCTCCATCCGAGGTCATTTGAAAATTTCAAATTTCGAACAAAGTCTTTGCCAAGTATTTTTTTTCACTCGACAAACAGGTATTTGTCGAGTGTTTTCTATTTTACACTCGGCAAACAAAAAGCACCTGATTTTTCAAAGCAATTTGGAGCAGCAAATTAATTCAAATTAAAATATGTTCAACTATAAAGTTGTATAACTTTTCAAGATCTACAATTTTTATTTTGGTCATTTGTTCATCCGACATAGTGGTAGTAATATAATTCAAAAATCTTATATATCTTTCTTCTAGTTTCATTATACTATATGAGAGATGTAGATTTTGCGAACAGCATTACTATCGCTTTGTCGAATGAAGAAATGGGCAAAATAAAAGTTGTAGATCTTGAAAAGTTATACAACTTTGTAGTTAAAAACTTTTTTATTTAAATTAATTTGCTGCATCAAAATGTGCTTTGAAAAATCGGTTGTTTCTTGTTTGCCGAGTGTAAAACAAAAACACTCGGCAAATACCTGCCGAGTGAAAAAAAACACTAGGCAAACATGCAAGTTTGCCGAGTGGAAAACCAAAAACACTCGGCAAATACTTTCTTTGCCGAGTGAAAAAAAACACTCGGCAAACAAAAAAATTTACCGAGTGCTTTTATTTTGTCGAGTGTTTTTCGCGTAACTCTCGACAAAAGGTTGTTTGCCGAGTGCCCGAAGGATTACACTCGGCAAACCACCTAGCACTCGGCAAACATCCGGTTTCCGGTAGTGACATCGATTAATTTGAAAATTATGAACCGTTACATCTCCTGCCTGTGCTGCTGATGGATCAACAGATTTTGGCATGACCTTTGCTATGACCTCTAACTTCTAGCATACATGTCATGTACAAAGCTGTGTGGATACTCATCCTTCTGGTACATTTGGTGTGCTCTGTCTTTGTTTCATTTTACCATGATGCTTTTACTGTGATGCATGTCTGATTGATTAGTGCTTTTGCTTTCTGAAAATGTTATCTTATTCTTGAACAAATCTGTCGCAGCCTGATAGTGCATCCTCTCAGCAATTGCGTAAAAAGAGAAAATCATCTACTTTACAGAATTCCAAAAAGGTATCTTGCCAATTAAACAACCCATCATGCTCAAAAGTTACTAAAGGTCAGCAGTAATATATTCATTCGTAACTTATTTCCTTTTCTATTGAAATTCAACGATTCCTATCTCCTACTCTCTGTAGATGGAGGTGAGCGGCTACATTCTACTGCTCCGGTACCTTCGAACGGGCATAAGCATGAGTTGCCCTCTAATACATTCGTACCTATTTTTTAACTGAATTCTTTTGTTATCCTTAGTAATACATCAATGAGCACACCGTTTGCAGACTATGTATCAGGCTCAATAATGAATACTCTTCGGTCTATTATATCTCGGTTCTGGATATTTTCATGTTAAATGCTCTTCGATCTGGCATACATGGACATCAAAATGGAGGTTTGAAAATTTTTCATTGCCTATATTCAATCCTCATATGTGGATCCTAATTGATGTTTGCAAATTTTTCGTTGCCTATATTCGATCCTCATATATGAATTCTAATACTCAACCGCTAAAAATATCAGTTATTATATTTTCTGGGGAATCATTTCCTTGATTCCTTCAGTTCATTACTTACACATGCCTTTTTATGCATTTCGCACATCAATGAGCCCATTGTTTGCAGACTATAATCAAGCTCAATAATGAATATTCTTCAGTCTATTATACCTCAGTTTTGAATATTTCGATGGTAAATGCTCTTCGATCTGGCATACATGGTCATCAAAATAGAGTTTTGCAAATTTTCGTCAACTATATTCGATCCTCATATATGGATTCTAATACTCAGCTGCTAAAAATATCAGTGGTTATATCTCCTGTGAAATCATTTCCTTATACATCCTTTTTTTATGCATTTCGCATATGCATCTGACAGCCAATAGCCATATTGTTTTATTATTAGGTACAATATCCTCATCACTGAATCTTGGAGCACCAGATTCTGCATGTCGTTAATGTGGAGCTTTTTTTTTGGTATGAAGAGCGCTACGGCGTCGTCATACTGCAGCGCCTAAGCACACCAAGTGTTGCAGAGAAGGAAGGGTTATCTTACCTCCATACAAGCCACCTCCACAGCCATTATATAGCCTTCTCACTGCGGTTGACCGTGCACAGTATTCTCATCTTTATATATTAAAGTGTAAACGTTCTATTAATGTTTGTTGCACCACGTCACCTTAAAAAATATTAACCAGTGAATTAAAATCTAATAGTGAATATTAGATAGAAAGAAAAAAAATCCTTTCCCTGGTCAACGTAGGAGCGTGCTTCTACTCGACGAGAGCAAACATAAACGACCGTGTCATCGCCCTAGCTTTTTCAGGTTTAACATAAATTTTGACTATAATCATATTTAATTTTTTTATAAATTTCATATATTATAATTTGCTTTATCATTAAAGTTATTTGAATCACAACTTAAAATTTTAAATATTTGAATTAATTTTTTAGATAAGTTGAATAGTCAAAGATGATATTAAAAATCAATGGTGTAGATATAAGAAATTAACTGTAACTATTTTGTTAGATCAAATTTACTTTTGCTATAGATTCAATAAAACTATTCCAAAAGATATAAGAGAAGTTCTTATAAATTTATTTTACTTCTATGTGTTACAAGTATATGCTACAATTAAAGATCTTTATATATAATAAAAATGTATATTTAGATAATTTAAATTGTTTTATCTACTAAAAAATGCTCTTTGATTACTATGAGAACTAAGATTTAATTTTTTTTTCCGCTTACAACTCCGGTCTTAAAAAAAATAGTAGCTTTAAATGCAATATTTTAATCAAACATTGCCAATATAAATTAGAAACAATTTTAAATTTATTAAGTTATAAAATTAGAAATAATTTGTTTTAAAAATACTTTTTTAAAAAGTACCGATACTATTTTTTATTAAATATTTTATAGATGACAAGAGTCACATGCTTTAAAGACCATGTTGACAACTTCTTTTTTGAGAGCAGAGTATATGTTTATGAAACTTTGTCATTCATATCAAGGCAACTATATTTTTATTTGTTAAATAACAAATTTAAAATATACTGCTTCAATTAAGGGTGCACAACAAAAATACAGACGAAAAGCGCGGCAATTGCCGTGCAGATTTTCTAGTTTCTTCGAAAATATATGGTGCTACAATTCAATGTTTGCATTCACATCGATGGGTGTCAATGTAATTGATTCGGTCAATGATGGCCGAGGACCATATCTCTTCAAAATAAGCGAGCAGCTGTGTCATCGCATTGGTTTACTTCTGCCTGAAGAGGCCTGCCGCCCTGAGTATGCTCAGCAATACATTTTTGATACTGAGAATGAACCAAGGAATAGAATGCGTGTTCGTATGTTATGCATTCACATTCTTACTACCTTCGTATGTTTTTTTTTTTTTTGAAAGGACCTTCGTATGTTGTTGCGTATAGCCAAAGAAGCAAAATCTTATTCGGATATACGGACTGTTGGAAGTCGTGTATATCCAACATTTCAGGCCGCATGTCAAGCTTTAGGGCTTTTAGGTGATGATAGAGAGTGATCCTTTGCAATAACCGATGCTGCCCATTGGGCTCTTCCATATCAATTACGTGAGATGTTTGTTACACTGCTCCTTTTCTGTCATGTTAGCAATCCATGTGGCTTATTTGAAGAGCATGTTTCTGTTATGGGAGAAGATTATGCATATCAAATTAAATCTGCTGTAGGAAGTTATACTATCAGTTCACTTGATTCGCTTGTCAAATCTCATGTGCTTACTGAACTGAGTAAGCTACTAAAAAATTCAGGGTACAGTTTGTTTCACTTCAAGGTGCCTGAGCCAGACATAGCTGCTTCATCTATTATTACAAACAATCTTTTGTTAGATGAGAAGGCATATGATGTAGAAAAAATCTCATTTGAGGCAAAAAGCCAGGTCCGCCAGCTGAATCTGAATAAAAAATGCATCTACGATGCAATAATGAGGTCAGTGGAACTTTGCATTGGAGAAACATTTTTTATTTATGGTTATGGTGGCACTGGAAAACATTCTTTTGGAATGCTCTTCTGAACACTATCAGATCACGGGGAAAAATTGCTTTGGCTGTTGCATCTTCTGGTATAGCGGTTGCTTCCAGGTGGACGAACACCACATTCAAGCTTTAGAATACCATTGAACATAGAAGAACATTCTGTTTGTGCCATAAAAAAGAACACTCATTTGGCTGAATTGGTTCAGAACACTTCTCTGGTCATATGGGACGAAGCCCCTGTTAATCATCGCCATTGCTTTGAAGCACTGGATCAAACATTGAGAGATATCTTAGCGTCAGTCCATCCATCACGTGGTACTAAGCAATTTGGAGGCATCACTGTTGTACTTGGTGGAGACTTCAGACAAACACTTCCTGTGCTACCAAATGCAAAAAGGAAAGAAATATTGAATGCATCAATTACCCGTTCCCGTTTGTGGCCTCAGTCTACTCTCATGAAGCTAACAGAAAATATGTGTCTATAGTCGCCATGTTTGTCTGAGGATCAGCGAGAACACCTTAAAACATTTGCAAATTGGTTGCTTAATATTGGAGAGGGAACCGTCCCTGGTGCCTTTCCTACAGATCAAGATGATACTTGCCGGATTAAAATTCCAGAATATCTTCTTTTGCCGCCTGACTCAAGGAACATTGAAGCACTAATCTCCTTTGTCTATAATGCTTCAAACATGACAGATCACGCAACATACTTATGTCAACGAGCAATTCTTGTACCAACAAATGAGATTGCAGCTCAGATTAATTCTCAAATGATATCTCAATTGTCATTTGAAGAAATGTCATATTACAGCTCCGATATGATTGGTGATGACACTGCTAATCGTGCCACACTTGAGGCGTTATATCCGACTGAATTTCTAAACACAATACAATTAAGCGGACTGCCAGACCATCAGCTCAAACTGAAAATAGGAGTACCTATAATGTTGTTGCGCAGTCTGTAACAGCCTAAAAATTTAACATTTTCAAAATACTAAAATTCCAAATTTCTTAAATGCATTTCACAATTTAGAGTAGAATCAAATTTATTTTCCAAATAAATTGCTAAGGTTGCATTTTTCATGTCATACATCTCATTTCATTACATAGCATTTAAATAATTATTGCCTTGGATAAATAATTAACAAAGATTTGTAAGAGATAAAGAAAAGAATTAAAGAAATAAAAACAGAAGAAAAATAAAAATCCTAAAAACCTTTCCTTGGGCCCAAATCTCTCTCTCCTTTTCCCTCTCTCCCTGATTCCCCACTGTGCGGCCCAACTCCCTGCCAGCCCAACAGGCCCGACGCGCCACTCTCCCTCCTCTCTCACCGGCCAGTGAGACCCGCCTGTCATCATCGACCTTCGGCGCCCCCAACAGACCAGCCGCAACTGCAGCCGCGCGCGCTGCCCCCAATCCGGCCAACAGCCTCTGAATCCTTCGCGATTTCAACTTTATCCGCGCCCCAATGTCGCCCCGACGCAGCCGCCCCCTTCCCTATAAATTTCTCGCCTCCCCGGCCCCTCTCTCTCATCCCAATCGAGCTCAATCCCTAGCCGCAGACGCGCCGCCTCTTGGAGGCGCCCCAGCCTGCGCCGACCCCGTGCCGAGCTTCCACAAGCCGCATCGCCTACGCAAAGCTAGTTCCTATCGTGCGCCGCTACCTAAAGGAGCCTCGCGACGTTGCCGAAGTCCCGAACCGCTACCCCGTCGATGAGACCCCAACTCCGGCCATCCCCGACCTCGTCCGACCCGTTGGTGAGCACCCCCTCCCTTTCCTCGTCGTTTTAAGCCCGACCCCGTCGAGTTCCGTGCATCGACCGGAGCTCGCTGGCCATGGCGCCACCGCGCGAGCCTCTGGTCGCGCCGGCCGGCCAAGCCGCTAGGGCGCAGGGGCTCAGAGCCGTCCGATCTAAATCGGAAGGATCCCATTAGATCCAACAACCCCATTAGACCTCGATCACCCGATCCACATCCAAAGGCCCAGATCAAAGCCACGTCACCCTAATTACCTCATTCATTGGATTCAAATCTAACGCACCAGATTAAGCCACGTCATCCCAATAAACGGATCCGTTCAATTTGAAATTAAGGGTCCAGATTAAACCATGTTTCCCGAATAAAAATAAATCAAACGTTTACTACGTCAACATGAGATCATGTTGACATCAGCAGGGCTGGTTAATTAAAATAAATTAGAAAATTAATTTAATTAACTTCAGATTAATCCGATAATTACTAAATAAAATACTAAAGTAATTAATAATGTTATTAGTCAAAGAAATAAATTTAATAATTAGTTAATAATTAATAATAATTATTATTATTTGATAATTAATTTAATAATAATTAATTGTGACAATTTTACAAGAAAGCCCCATACTGTTATTTAATTAAATATTAGTCCCCGCCTAGTGTCAAATTTACACTTTAGTCTCTAAACTTTTCTGTAATTACTTTTAGTCCTTAATTAATTTCACAGATTACAGATAGGTTCTCAAAATTTTAATATTAATTACAGATTAGCCCTAAAACTTATAAATGCCATAACATTTAAACCGTAACTCCGATTTCAGTGAATAATATATCAAAACAATCGTGTCGAAATAACCTATGCATTCATGGCATAATCATATTGATCTTGCTCTGTTTTATTGTATTTGATTGATTGATTGTACTCTCATGCGTTAGGCGACTTCATCTCAGACCCGCAATACAAGGATTTTTAGCACCAAGAGTTTGAAGCAGTTGAATACTATTTCTAAAAGCAGCAAAGCAAGTGTCCTTGACTATTTTGTGCCTGTTTTACAAAATCCTCTATCTTATAGATTGCATGCTTGTGTCAAATTGCATGCGCACCTACTGTTAGGAATTCATCTAGTTTTCTTATTATACTTTGTCGCCTTAATTTACCTTTTCGTTGGGTAGATTACATGCTTATTCTTGCTAACGTCAGGATAGGTGATATTAAATAGATTTATCATCATACTTGCTTCGCAAGGATTAATGGATTATTTAATAGCAACTTGGAGATTAGTGATTTGGAGGATAGGGTTGGTATCGGGCTGTGTGCGGGGTTATCGGCACGGTCCCTTGGTATGTTATCTTTCCAAATCTAAGGACTGGTTCGTGGAGCGACCACTCATGTTTTACCGTAAAACCACGAGCCAAGAATGGGCGCAGTCTGGTGTAGTAAGTGATGGAGACTAGTTCTGTGCATGCCAATCTGTGGAGCGGAGAAAGCGAGTTACGCCTGGGTCCGCCTGGAGAGAGTTACTCTCGGGAACCATCTGGCACAAGAGGGGGCCTTTCTAAGGTTACGGTTAGTGCCTTATTTGGTGAAACCTGAGTGGGCACGTATAAGCTAGAGGAAGCCATAGAAAAATCTTGAAGTAATCTCTTGGCCCTCACACCAAAGAAAGTGTGCGAGTGCGACGGCACAGGCATAATAGAGATTTCTTTAGTCCATCTAGGAACAAAGGATGAAATCACTTTTTATGAAGAATTGTGTACAACCTCTGCAGAGTTAAAACTATCATGACAGTCGTGCTCACGGTCACGAGCATTGCCTGGACCCTCACATGATTAGTGAAATTTTGGTATGGTTTGGTTGGTGATCACAGTGGGAGACTGTGATTGGTTCTTATGTTGGTGCTAAAGCTGGGTAAGCTGTAGGCATGATTGGTCTATAGGTGCGATGTCATTTATCGTAAATAGGTGCTTAATAGGATGTGTGTCTCTATGATGTGCTTTTATGCAAAAAAACCCTATACTGTTTTTTCCTTATTTACTGCCACATATCATACTTTCTCACACTTACTGAGTACATCCCATACTCAATCTTGCCTTTATTAATGCTGCTCAGTAGAAGGAGAAGTCTGGGAGAACATTGAAGACCCTGGAGCTGAAGTCTAGGCGAGCTACTTCGGTCATCTGCCTATGGAGCCAAGACGCTTTATTTTGTTTTTCGCTGCTTTGGTTTATAATAATTTATAAGACTCTTAGTTATTCTTGTAATAGGTTAAATTTAGTTTATTCGAGACATGATTTGGTTTACCATTTATAAAGTCGCTTTATATGTGAAACTTGATTTCTGGGCACACATAAATGGTGACTTAGTTTTGGCCTTAAAACCAGGTGTGACACAATCTGAATCCATCAAAGCAATGGAACAAGACTGATCATCACCCAATTAATTTGCCATGTAATTGAGGGAGAAATTATAACAGGTAAAGCAAAAGGAAGCAAAGCCTACATACCTAGAATAGTGACCACATTAACAGACAAGCGATGACCCTTCAAGATAAAGCGTCGTCAGTTCCCAGTTAGAGTTTCATATGCCATGACTATAAATAAAAGCCAAGGTCAAACGCTTACACAGAGTTGGTGTCTATCTTCCAAGTCCAGTTTTTCCCCATGGCCAGCTCTATGTTGCATTCTCTCGAATAACATCACCAGATGGTCTACGTATTTTAATTGAAAATAACTCTTCTGAGTACGCTACCAGCACACATAATGTTGTCTTCAGAGATATTTTTAATAATCTGGCTTAAAGATACTATTACATCAACCAACCTCTTATTAGATTAGCCTCTTACTACTTTATGTAACTTCATTCTTTCCACATTTGCAGCATACCATGCAGGAAATACCTAATGATGTACAAACAAAAACATAAGGTTGTATGCTATGTTTTATTTCATACTGTTTTGTCCTTTTTTTTCCTTCATATCCTTCAGCTAATACTTCTTTTCGTTTATAAAGCAGAATATCTTTTATAGCTTCCATTAGTGCATCTTAATTACATGCTCTCATTACTGCCAACAAATATGTTTCACTATATCTAAAATTTAAATTACACTTATACAAAATGCCATTAATCAAGAATTAATTGTATAGGCACAAACAGCATGGTCTCAACATGAGTAAATAGTCATTTGCTTACCTTTGTTCCCCTTGTATTTTATGCTCCAAAGCTTTCACATGTGTTTGTACTTCTAAGAATTTAGAATCACAATTCAAGGTGCCTTGGTACTTCTTTATCTTTCACAACTACAATCGTTGCACCTGATTCACTGTAATGCTTTATGTGCAGTTTTTTATTTTATATTTCTCACTGGCATACCATTGAATAGAACCTGTTCTCTTATTAGTTTCTGGACCCACTGATGATAAACTTCTGCATTAGTGCTGCAGAGATGCCATT
>BCLF01000136.1:390887-478964 GCA_001602275.1 Zoysia japonica
TTTTATGAAACTAATTTTAAAATGGAACTGTTTCACATCTTACTGTAACAATTTGCCCGTGTCACATTATTTTCATGGTCTTTTTTCTGTTATTTTATTTTGATAATTACTGCTGAACCATTTTACTGATTTTTAGATTATTTGCAGGACTCTTAATAAAAAATACAATTAAAACACTTCGAGAAAACCAACCGCTACTTTTAGCGCTCCAAATATTGATAATGTCTACTCACTTCTTAAAAGTTTCTTCATTATCCTTTCACAGTGCTATTTGAGGTAATTGTATCCCTTTCCATTTACTACTACAACTGAATATGCATTCAGTAAAATTTGTGTTCACTAAAATTTCAGTTACAGTGACTTTGTGTTTAGTAAAATTTATTATCATGATGAAATATGTTTGTTCTTATATATACGTGTGCCAGGGTGCCACAGAAGTATGATCTTCAAAAAAGTTTTATTCCACCGCCTGTTACAACCACAGACAGACCTGAGAAATTTGCATACTAAAAAAAATATCCATCACCTCATAGATCCATTGTTTTACTTAGGGCCTTATCTCACATTGTTTGCTGTAATTTTTTGACAAAACTATAAAACTCACTGCTTTATTCCATACTTTGGAAATATCAACATGCCATCTCTGCTCAATTTCATACTACAAAATATCCACCTCATAGATACATTGTTTACATCTGCAGATACTCACAAGAAATGGTTGAACATGATATTGTGATGATTCCAAACAAAATGAGAGTTTTTGAAGGGTTCTGTCGGGGACTTGAGTAAGATCGAAAAATGTTGGTTCTTCAATACCTTACCATCCACGTCTCATAACAGAACCATGCTGCATCTTGCTTCATATGTGTCACTCCACTGATTGGAAGTACTGCTAGGAACATACAAATTTCTGCCGATGATGTGCCTGTTTGAGCATTGTTGTGTGTTTTAAAACATATAAATTGTTAATCTTGTGATCTTAGACACTACTAGGAGATAAATCTGATGTATCTAAATAGTCCATCTACACTGATGTATTTATGGGTTTTATAGTTGTGTCAGGCTAATATGTAAATCCTAAAACCACGTAATTACCTTTTACTAAAGTTTTATATCTGTTACTGTCCGCGGCAATTGCCGCAGGGTAGGCAATTAGTAAAACCTATAGTTTTGGCCGTTTAAACACTATTTATTACTGTTCTACTGTTCACCGATTCGTGATCGTGGCCGTCAGCCTCCCTCCTGAGCAATCTTGGCCGTTCGTGCGCAACCTTATCTTCTCCCCACCTCGCGCCGCAGCTCTCCCCGACCCGTCCTGACCTCGCGCCGCGCGCCGCAGCCTGCGCCTCGCTCTCTCCCGGCACGCGCCGCCGCCCTCACGCCATGGTTTCTTGGCCAGCTCGCTCCCTGCTGTCGCCCGTCGTCAGCACCCTCGGCGCGCCCGATCCCTGCTGCAAGTAGCCTCGCCTTCGCTGGCTGTTGTGGCAGTCGCATCGCTCTCCCCGTCGCCTTCTCCCACCCTCCCCCACCCTCCCCACGGGACCTGGCCGGGGCTGCCACTGCTGCTCGCTTCTGTGTCCATGAGGAAGGGACGAAGGGAAGGTAGAAGAAGAAAAAGATAAAAGGGAAGAGAAGAGGGAGAGAGAGAGGCAGTTGGGGATTTCCTTGAGCTTTGTTGGATCCTCCAAAAATTCGTGTGCTTCACATCAAGGGTAATCCCTGCTTAGTCACACTAGAGTTTCTTACATCGATTTTGATAGCCGGATTGATCAAATGAGGTATTTAATTAGGTTTTATCCATTTGGTTTGTGCTGCTCCCGTATGGAGACTGCTCCGTGTATCACTGTAGCTGCAGTGGATGGATGTATGGCTGGATTGATGTGATGCCAGGATTGGATCCTCGGGTAAGACGTGTTTAGGGTGGATTAGGGTTTTGGTATTATTGAATCTGTGGAGTCTTGATAAATTACCTTTGTTCCTAACATAAGTTGTAACAAGTGACCTGGGATAATGTTTTCTTATGCTACCTGGTAATTGACCGGGGGGGGGGGGGGGGGTAATCATACACGTATTGAAGTTACATTTTCTATGATGCATATTTATATTGATTATTTGTTTAATTTTTCTACTATTATATGATGCCTACCGTGTGGAGCGAGTAAGATTTTCCTTCATCATATGCAATTTGTCTCTATGTGAGAGCACTCGTGATAAACAATTTTGTCCTTCATAATGTGCAGAAGGAAAATCTACTTGGTGGATGCTCAGTGAAGCCCTCCAACGAATGCCTATGATAATGGTTAGTTGAAAGAGCTTTACTTACTATTGTTAATAGATCCTGTATGGTTGAATTGACTCCCTCCTCCCCCCCCCCTCCCCCACCGTATTCATTCTTTTGCAGAGGACAATATGTTACTGAGGTATGATGAATCTGCACTTTTGGATCATGGAGTTGTTGGATCAAAATTGTGTACTGAATTTTTTTTTTCTGTATTATCTCAGGTTAACCAAATAAGAGATTATTTGGCAATTATGGGTGATAACATTACTGCTTCTACCTTTCCCAAGGTATTTTCCTGGTGGTTTCCTTGCTGCATGTGATTTATTATTTACTACATCCGGTTTGTTGAGATTTGTCGTAAATGTTACACAGCTTACTACCTCCGGTTTTAAATTTGTTGAGACACGGGGAAGTTTAAATGTTGTGCAACTTACTACGTATTTGGCTGCCTTCGATTTTCCCACTGCATTGATTCTATTTTCGAACAGAGATGATGTTGTATTGATTCTATTTTCTTATAAATATAAGTGCTACTATTATCTGAGCTTTGTATTTTTGTCAGGGCAGCTTCTGCTAGATTGTTTGTTCAAGTTATTATATTTAGGTGCCTTCATATGGATTGGACAGACACGTCATCTGGAAAATATTTTGTGGAAAAAGTTTGTATTTTTTAGGGGCGGCAAAGTCACATTGAACAATATTCTGATAAAGGGGATAGAAATATTAAACCAGTCATTAAATCTACATTTTTGAAACATGCAGTTTGCTTCTGTGCAGAACATATTTCAAAATAGCTCATTTATAAATTCTGTGCCATGGTCACTGCTCTATTGCAGCTTAATGACATGTTTTGTCATTGCTGCCAATAGTAGTTTCAATGAGTCTAAAATGTAAATTACACTATAGAAGATGCCATTAATCAAGGATTTGTTGCAGAAGCAGAAACAACATGGTCTCAGCATATCTTATTTGCATCAATGTGACTTTTCCTTTGGCCCCCCAAGTCAAATGGCAACAGATTAGTCATTCTCATACTACACAGGTGCTTAGCGTGTATTACACCATTGTGCCTGCATTGTATACAGAACACCAGTAATGAATCTCTGCTTAAATTGTTTTCCAGAATATAATAGTCACTTTTTTTTTAATTCTTCTTTGCTTTATCATGTAATGTATTCTTCACCTCCTCTATTTCATATGGACAGAACTTTATTACTCTTCTGAATTCATATTTTTGTCACATTAAAAAATAGACTGTCGCAACCTTTTTTAAAGACAACCATACGCCTTACCAAACTATGCTATAAACCGGGTTCCCTAATTTAATTTTATGATCTTGACCACCTCTTCTCCCACTGTGCATGATAGTTCAGAATATGGCATTTTTTTAGGTTGTTCACAAAGTATATGTATTTTTTTTGGCAAACATACAGATTCCCATATAGGCTGTTATGTGCGCCAGGCTGACTTTTGGGCCCGACACTGTAGCAACCACGCTACTGTAGCAGATCGTTGGCACGTGCAGCTAATTAGGATAAGGATTTGTTAGGGTTTGTTAGTAGTTAAGAGTTAGACCTTAATTATAGCAGAGTAGTTCTTTAGGTGGTTAAGAAAGGAGGCTATTTAAGTGGATGTAATCGTGAGGAGAAAGGCAAGCAATAAAAAATATCAATTCTCTAGTCTATCTCAATTCTTCTAAATCTCATCCCCTTCACCATAGGGCGCAGAGGGGTAAAACCTCGGCTGGTTACCAATCCTATCTACGAGCTACGCAGCCAAGGGCCTGCAGTCTTGGGCGCCGACGCCCTTGACATGGGCAATCACTTTCTGAACAATCCATCTACACTGATATTTTTGGAAAGCTGCACGTGCATCATTATGGGTTCTATTTTTGTGTTGGATTAATATGTAAGTCCTAAAACCACATGTATGCAGTGCAGTGTTTTCTTTAGATTGTCTTATTCTCTGCCTTTTCAGTAATCCCCTAACTAACCTGTAAAACACAGTCATTCTTAGTACCCATCCATTAGTTGTTTGATGCCTTGCCTGCACTATAGTTCCACCAAAAACAAAAAGGCATAAGGTTTTAGCTGTATGTACAGCTTTCTCATGCATACTACTTAGTCCTTGTCTTACTATGTTTGTTTGATCTTTGAAGTCAGCTCCAATGCATCCTTACATATTCAATTTTTTTTTTATCCTCTACAGGTAATGGTGTCTTGACTACGAAGAATTCAGATCTGGACCACTTTGCATTCTACCTAAGAAATATATCTGACCATGATGACTAAGCCAACTGGCCATTTTTTTAATTTTTTTTTTGCTCTACATTTGATACTTGACTCAGGTATTTCTTTTGACATGAACTCTGCATCATTTTCCCTTTTCCTGTTTCATAATTTTCCGAGTTGTAATTGTTTACATGGGCACCCTACCATAGTCACTGCAAGGATTGTGTATGAACGGTTAGACAAGGAAACAGAAGTGCAATGAAAAGAAGAGAGGATGGAGTAAGCAAATGAGGAGGATGAAAACTGAAATCAACCTCAATTTCTATTTGTAATTGATTGTTAGCAACCTCAGCATAATTCTTGATAACCACAGCTTTTGTTACTCATTGTTAAGTATGTTAGGCCATGTGTTCAGACATACATATTCCCTTGGAGACCGCCACTTTCTTAAGACTCCGTGTGCATTAATGCATTTCAAAGACTACGTGTGTTTCATTATAGGTTCTATATGTGTCAAATTAATATGTAAATCTTAAAAACACATGTATGTGGTACATCATTAGCTTTTAGCAGTTTGTTGTAGTCTCTGCCATCTTAGCTGATTCCCTAATTTAACTGTAAACGCAATTTTTCTTTTTGAATGTTGTGTCCTATCTTATTATAAATTTGGAGATTCCTATTGCCTTCAAAAAGCATATACTTTTTTATATGAAACAGACTATTATGTTCCCTGGGATATTATATTTCTATATTTATTGTGTCATGAATTTAATTGTTTTTAACATGAATTCACATTAGCTAAATAAAACTTATCCGCCAATATGTATAGGATCCCTAGAAGAATTGCCGCGGCAGGTCATCAACTAGTTTTATTAAGTTTTCAAGTATTTGGCCCCTCCCAACAAGAAAATAATGCTTTAGAACATATCTGGCCCCCCTCAATATTGGTTCCTGGCTCCGCCGCGAGGGTGGCGGTGCAAGGGGGCGTGCCACGGGGGTGGTGGCTGGGGTGGGGGGGGGGGGGGGGGGGGGGGGGGGGGGGGGGGGGGGGGGGGGGGGGGGGGGGGGGGGGGGGGGGGGGGGGGGGGTTGCGGTTGCGCGGGAGGGGCTGGCGGATATCGGCGGGTTGCTTTGGAAATGCCGATACAGGAGGGGAGGTGGGATTGTGATTGGGTCGACGCGGGAGATCCGGACGGTCTGGACCGTAAGATGTAAAGGGAGGTATGTGAGAATTCATCTCATCCGTTAGATATCAAGAAGGGATAAATTTGTGTGTATGAAGTTTTTATCTCCGTGAGGGAGAAATTATTTGGTGGATGTGGAAAAATTATAAGTTGCTTTTTAAAGGGTGGAGATGGAGATGAATCATCGGAAACTAGGCACAAGTTTCAGTAGACATTCAGACTCTGCTTCCCACCTTTTTTTTATCTAGGTATACAAAATAAGTAGAAATTCATGTTAGGATTGAGCAAAAAAAAAAAAAAAAAAAGAATTGAATGTGCCGATCGCCAGAGTTGGCCGTCTCCGTTGGTGTCCGATGGCTCCGTCATCGCCATGATGGAGAGCGATGTCTGGAACTCAATCGATTAAGCGCCTGGGGATGGAACCAGGGGTCAAGGACTCGTTCCAGCCTGCACGCATGGAATTCACGACGACAAGATTTTTTGGATCGCCACGGTCGTGCTGCAAGCTCGTTGTTAACTCCACCGTTCGATTATACAACTTCCTTGCCACCAACATCGTATATTCAGTGCACTATCGCTGTCGTCGCTGCAACGCTGAGATCGATTAGACAGCTTCTTTGCCGCGAATACCGTATCGTGGGTGCCCGCTCGCCGCGTCTCTGTAACGCTCAAATCGATCAGAAGCTGGGGATCCATTTTTCCAATGCTGGCGACGGGTAATAGTTCGTGATTTTGGGTCCTCCGACCGCGTCCATAACCCCAAATAGGCCTGACTAGAAAATCCTTTTTCTTTTTACATTTGATATGTGCGTTCGAGGAGCCATAAGGATCCGCTCATTTCTCTAGTCTAATGTTAGCAACTTTTCAAGATATCTTTACATATGATATTATTTCTTAAATTATGTTAATGAAATTTATTGTAACAGATCGTCCCACGAAAGGGATGATCCATCGACCACAGAATTTTATTGGCGGGTGTCACTCGATAACACGAGGATCAACAGTACAACTCAAGCACAATAAAATATATTACAGACAGTTGTTTAAGTTATAAAATAGAGTTTTTAAAAGCGCGGAAACGATCATCTTATTTAAAAGACTACTAGAGTCTCCTAGATACTAAGTATAAGATGACATCGATCTCATACGATGCATCTTATAGCAACACACAACAGCTCAGCGCGGTGAGCAAGGCTTCCAACGAACATAGCTACCTCAAGGGTCGCTCCTGTCTGTTGATCCAAAGAAGGAAGAGAGAGAACCTGCAAACAAAAACAACAAAGAGCAACGTCATGAGCATTCAAATGCTCAGCAAGTTTTACCCATCAACATGGTCAATAATAGTCGACTCTAAAGGATATGATAAGACTGACTCACATAGTATAGCTGTTTGCGAAAACTAACGCTAAAAGTGGATCTTTACTTTCAAGCTTTAGCAGTACATTAAGTGTAAGAGAATATAAATTTAATTTGCACTATCAAACTAACACAATCATAGTTGCCAAACAATTTATAATAATCATATCCAACAAATCATATTCCTTCCCTCAACCACTTCTTCTTTTAGTTTTTACTACGATGTGACTCGGTGAGATGAAGTGATACTCGTTACTGTGAGAGGTAGCGATTATAGTCAATTTATATCCACCTGAAAAAACCTGGTTACACGACACGTACGCACTTATCAGAAGTCGTACACGGCAATCTTTGACAAGACTACTGCCATGTCGGTCCGCGACCACCGTCCCAGGCAAAAGGGCCCTACACAACCGCGACTTGTGAGGTATAACCCCTTTTGCAGATGCTATTTCAATCCGCCAGAAAGGTGGGATACGTCCGCACAAGGCTGCCGTTCAAGCAACATCGGTTTCCTATGACCCATACATCCGATATGTAATCAGTACTGTTCAAACTTGCTCAGCAGGACCGACAACGGTACAGTTCTTAACCGACACAAACGGGGCTACCACTGTGAAGGTTCGGTCTTCCCAATTCATCCTATATATCACCCCCATCTGGTCTCCAATTCATTATTTCCAGTGATGAACTAAACCAACTTCCTTATCTCATGTAATACTTTCGAACCAAAGGTGATAACCTATATCTCCCGAGTGAAGTTCCCATTCACTCGACTTCTACCGTTAACTACGACTTATAGCATAGCTCTATATCGAGTTTCCAGTGCCAAAAACACCTAGCATGGATAACCAGGTAACTATCATACAATCAAAGGTTGCAATCACCTCTTAGAAACCTAATGCACAGTACATCACTAACGACACACAGTGATAAAAAGAAAATATTAAAATAGGGTTAATGCACCGAGGCTTGCCTGGGCTTTGCTCACAGTTAGTTTTCTCGGCGAATAAAACGTCGTCGAACTCCTTCTCGGTTAGCTTGACTCCTAACATGAAATGATATGCATAAGCCGGAGTATCCACATGCGATTATAGTTTTTTATTTTCAAAAGATGACTAAGTAAATTTAGTTATAAAGCTTCTTTAAAAAATGGTTTTCAAAAACAAAACACCATCTTGGAGTTGCTCATAAAATCAGAGGGGTTTAAATAATTTTTTGATAAAGTTTCAAGATTTACTTAAATCATATAGATTTATAATGATTTAAATACCATTTAAACACAATAAAACATTTAATAAAATTATTTGTGGAGAAATTAAATATGAAACTTTTCTAAAACATAAATTTTAACTAAATAAACAAAAGAATATATTTTCTAGGAATTTTTAAAATCAAATGAATTAAATAGTGTCTAAACAAAATATAGCCTTTATAAAATTATTTTTTATGAAAATAAATATGAAACTTTGCAAAATCCAAAAGGTTTAATTAAATATACATGAAAGTGAATTTTCCAAAATTTTATCATGTCAAGGAATAATGATAATGTATTAATGAATTATTTAATGATCTGAATTAAATAAATTATTTTAATGGATAAAATAAAAATTTGTTAGTTTCAGATTATAGTTCTAGTTGAGAAGAGCCTAACAAAATTTATTTCACATTTTTTTCCGAGTTACGATAAAGTTTTTACGAATTTTACAACTTGAAAGCATTTTCTAGCAATTGAATAAACTATTTTGCAAAAATAATAAAACTTCAGCCTGTTGGGCCTGGCCATCCTATTTCGGCCGCAAGATCTCCGGCCCAACTGGGGCAGCCACAAGAATGGCCACGGAGATGAGCCGCACTGATCCGGCGGCCGCAGCCGACCCTGAGCGCCTGCGCAGCCGAGGGGGGGGGGGGCAGCCGGCCATGGCCGAGGCTCGCCGGCCAGTGGCGGCACACCGCCAGCGCTCTGGCTCCGTAGCTCAAGCACAAGGCCGAGCATACTGGCATGATGCGCTCGGCATGGGGGAGTAAGAAGGGACAGTCGACGGGGCGGAACTCACCGGAGATACGCCGTCGGCGAGCGGCGGCGCATGGAAGGGGTTCGGCGAGGTCGCAAGCTCCAAAGGTTCGACGAGATGCTAGGAAACTTGACCTGAAGGTTCACAGGTGCGCGTAGATGGGCGGCGCGGGTTCTGAAGTCGAGGAAGGAGGCCGACAGTGGATCGTTGGCGGCGAGGTCACAGGGTCCGGCGACGGCGGCGAGGAAAGTTCCCAAATTCCTGCTCAAAAGATCACGAAACGGGTCGCAGAGCTTGCTTACGAGGTGCGCCCGGGTGCGAGCTGCATGGACCGGAGAGTGCCGACGGTCTCGAGAGCTTCGAAATTGGGGGAAACTTCGATTCGGCACGGCTCACTGCGAGGGGCGTGGAGGCGAGGGCGTGGGGAGCTCGAGGGACGAGAGGGGCAGCTCCTCGTTGAGGATCGGGGGCTGGAGGTGGCTCGGACTGGGAGCTCCGTATGGTGGTACGCGAGAGAGAGATGTCGTTCGGTGAAGTGAGAGAGGAAGAGAAGCAAGGGCGCCAAAGAGGAGAGGCATTGATCGCGCTGCAGTGAAGAGGAGAGACGCACCCTTGGCTCCATGGCGAGCATGCAGGCAAGGGGTGCGCGGAGCTGGTCACGTGCACGGCTTCGTGGCAGTTGGAGGTAGGAGAAAGGCGCACAGAGAGGCTGACAGGCGGGTCCCGCGGAATTTCTCTTTTTCCTGATTTTTCAATGATTTTCTGCGCTGCTCGCTGTTTTGCTTCGAAATTCAACCTTCCCAAGCTCCAAAAATTTTGAAATTTTTCCGAAAGCTAGAAATTTTTGAGATGAACAACTTTTATTTTGGGCCCAATTTCAAAATCGAAATAAATTTTATTCTATAAAATTTTGAAGACAGGAAACCATTTAAAAGAAATAATTCATTTGGGACTTTTAACTTTCAAATAAAATTTTATGAAAATGACCTAAATTCAAGTCTTTATACAACCCTTCAAATAGAAATTTAAGTTTACAATCTTTCTTTGAAAAGAAAATTTTGAACTTGCTTTTGAATTCAAATCCTTTGAAATTTTTACATTACTCGTTTTAATTCGTTTGAGCTCGGTTCGAAATTTCGAAATCAAACAACTTCCGTCTTTGCTTTGAAAAAATGTGGGATGTCACAGCGCTCCCCCCTTAATGAAATCTCGTCCCGAGATTTAGAACAAAAGAGGGGGGTTAAAATAGAAATCTGAAGGAACTCAGGGAAACTCTTCTGTAGATATTCTTCGGTCTATGTTGCTTCATCTTCAATGTTGAATCTTGTAAAATTGCTGAACATTGCTTCTTGTCAATCATCCTTTCTGATCAACAGTTGGTAGGGTTTCTCTTGAATAAACTTGATCAAGTTGTAGTCCCTCGATATTTGTGATCATCACATCTCTTGGAACCTCTTAACAACTCTTCAATTGTGACATGGACAGCCATCGCCTATTCCAACTAGCTCCACTGGCACTTCAGTTGATACCCAACAACTTGCACTTTTCGATGACTCGAAAATGGATCGGACCAAAGCGTCAAGGTACTAACTTCATCATTAACTCCATAGCGTTGTACTTCTCTCAGGGGTGAATCTTGGAGAATACAAGGATCACTAACAACTAAGACAAACTAAATAACAAAATAACTTTTCGAGAATAAAATGAGATAGAGATGACATAAACAGGATGGGCAAGGGTGTGTACAGTAACAATATCGAGTAGCACATGAGTTTGATAGCAAGGATATGCGGAAGATTCATACGAAGACACGATGATTATCTAGATTCAAGTTGGGTACAAACGAACGGTATCATGCTCAAAAGAAATAAATGAGACTACAAAGAGTGCACGTACCCATCTCATCTCAAGGAAGGGTATCAGTTTAAAAGCAGGGACGAGACTGGATATTCAAATGAGGGACTCCAAGTACAATATTCTCCATTCCGGTTGCGTACTCTGGATAATACACCATCCGTTCAGAAGGATATTATCATTGAATCCCTAATCAAGGACCAAGGAAGGGTATCAGTTTAAAAGCAGGGACGAGACTGGATATTTAAATGAGGGACTCCAAGTACAATATTCTCCATTCCGGTTGCGTACTCTGGATAATACACCATCCGTTCAAAAGGATATTATCATTGGATCCCTAATCAAGGACCAAGGAGGAGGTTCTCTCTGTAACACAATTTTATTTTTGACAAGCGGCTGGACGAATCGGCACAACCCAAAAACAAAATCATAGTCTTTTAAAGAGCACAACCAAAAAAATTGAATTCAAGGAGATGAGACAAGGTTTTTAAGAAAGTACGCTCAATACGAGAGAAGTGGTTTAACACTACAATTATGCTATCAGTTGATCAGGAATGATCGAGTTCATGAAGAAGAGTACCAAGGATCTGCAGCTACGTGGTTTGAGCTTATCGAAGGAACAAGATGGTTGTCTTCAAACATCGTGAGTAAATAGTTTAATTAGAAGAAGCTATTATCCCCGGGACAAAGACACCGGTCATGGATGGTCTCTTCCTTTGACTACGACCATAAGGTTGAATGTCGTCTTCATTTGAACTAGATCATGAAATGTCCACTGGCCCCTATGTTGGATCCTAACCTTCTAGACCTTGGAGTTATACTTGCATATTTAAAGAATAAAAGGGTAGCAAAGGATATCAGAAAAGGAATTCCTAGATTCGAGTTGGTGACAACGATTTTGTGGTCAGAAAGGCTGAGTAATATTGGGTTGTTCCTAACCTTGTTGTCCTGCAGGCTTATAAAGTGTCAGAAATATCATCTTGAACCGATTCTTCTCATGACTCTAAATATTGTTCCTTGAGCCAAGGTTGAGCGGAGGTGAGGGCAGTTCCTATCTTTTGATTAGACTATGCTTCTTTATCTCTTTCCCTTTCTGCGCATATGAATCACTGCACCAAAAATCCAAACGTTCATAGTAATCACTTGTCTTCCGAAGCCGAGGGATCTCGCAACCTTGTACAGTCAAAATCGAAAGGAATTGGATGATGAGAGTCTCAGTATATCCATACTGTTAATTGAGGCTATTGTAGAATGATAAATTTGCTCTACGCCATGTTTCTCGACCAAGGAGCAAGGTAAAACAGAACGACAATCGTTTTGTTCCGGACTGGCAGCAGTCACAAAACTGATTTCTGGCACTTAAAGAGGCTGAATCAGGATTGACGTTCAACAACAAAGTTGTAGAGGACTTCCATAGCTTTTCAACAGATATTTACTTTTCCTCATACGATAAACAGAACAGGAGATAGGCTGTCCGTAAGATGACAGTCGATGTGCTGAAATTGTGTCCTGGATAGAATGAGACTTAATCTAGTTTGGATTTGTATAGGGGTTTGTGGGACGAATCTCAGATGACTTTGAATACCAAACCTGTTCGGAATATCATAACCTTTTTATAGAGTCCTTAATCTCAAGATTGGTCAAGAAATGATGGAGCTATGAATTTTTCCAAAGGGCTTGGAGTCGCAGGATTCAGCAGGGTCGCAGATTTCTTGAACAGATGCACCAAAGGTTACTTCGAAATACTCAGGATAAAAGTTGGGATGCAAGGTTTGGAGCAACAAATCAGAAGGTACTGGCATCGGAAATTGAATCCCTAGGGTCGAATTGGGACGGCGATCAGGTGGCTATGGAGTTGTCTTGGGTAACCTTATTGTCTTGCGGGCTTATAAGGCATCGAAACACCAGCATACTAAATTTTTCTCTCCTCGTAACTTCAACATGGCCATGAAATCTTCAGTCAAACTTGTTGGGGGAAAGAAGGCATTTTTGTGTTTGCTCTTTCTACGACTAAAGCATAGCCGCGATAACTTGCGACAAGGTTGGGCCGACGTAAAGGCATGCCTATCCACTGGTCGCTTAGGCCTTCTTCATCTTCTTGTGCATAAAAACCAGTCTATCAAAATTCTAAATGTTCAAATCAAACACCTAGTCTTCAGAAGCATCTGTGCTCTGCCAACTTTATTCAAGCTGTCCTAACTGCAATAGCGGTTGAAATACTTTATTCAAGCTGTCCTAACTACAATAGCAATTGAAATTCAAAGTGGATTTACCCCAAAGTTGGCTCGATAAAAACTTTTTAAACTTTGCAAAACAAGTCAGGAGATCTCTTTTTAGATAAGATTTTTAAATGCTAATGCACAATATGCAATCGTCCTATCAAATCTCACCAAAATAAAAAGTTGGCCAATATAGTTGACCATACGAGACCTCGGTGGCAAACTCGATCTCTCAATTTCTACACGATCTAACGGCTAGCAGTTAGGACACTCAAAAATCCACCTGAGAAGCAAACACTAAAATAGTCTTTAATTGGGCTAAAACTAAGGGCTTTCAACACGGTTAGCTTTTCGAAAATAGCTTTAAAGTTGTATCGTTCTCTATATTGCTATGATACCAGCTGTGACAGACCACCCCACGAAAGAGACGTCCATTGACCACAGGATCTTATCTCACTCGACAATGCGAAGACCAACAGTACAACTCAAGCATGATAAAATATATTACGAACGGTTGTTTAAGTTACAAACCAGAGTTTTTAAAAGTGTGAAAACGATAACCTTATTTGAAAGACTACTAGGATCTCCTAGATACTAAGCATAAAATGACATCGAGCCCATACGATGCATCTTCTAGCAACACACAACAGCTCAGCGTAGCGAGCAAGGCTCTCAACGAACATAGCTACCTTGAGGGTAGCTCCTATCAGTTGATCCAGAGAAGAGAGAGAGAACCTGCAAACAAAAACAACAAAAAGCTACACTCTGAGCATCCAAATGCCTAGCAAGTCTTACCCGTCAACATGACTAACTACAGCCGACTCCAAAGTATATGATAAGGTTGACACACATGGAATATCAGTACTATTTAAACTTGCTCAGCAGGACCGACAACGGTACAGTTCTTAACCGACACAAACGGGGCTACCACCGTGAAAGCTCGGCCTTCTCAATTCATCCTATATATCACCCCTGTCCGGTCTCCAATTCATTATTTTTAGTGATGAACTAAACCAACTTCCTTATCTCATGTAATACTTCTGAACCAAAGGTGATAACCTATATCTCACGAGTGAAGTTCCCATTCACTCGATTTCTACCGTTAACTACGACTTATAGCATAGCTCTATATCGAGTTTCCTGTGCCAAAAACACCTAGCATGGGTAACCAGGTAACTATCATGCAATCTAAGGTTGCAATCGACTCCTAAAAATCTAATGAACAGTACATCACTAACCACACACAGTAATAAAAAGAAAATATTAAAACAGAGTTAATGCACCCGGGCTTGCCTGTGCTTTGCTTACAGTTAGCTTCCTCGGCAAACAAAACGTCGTCGAACTCCTCCTCTGTTATCTTGGCTCCTAACATGAAATGATATGCATAAGCCAGAGTATGCACATGCGATTATAGTTTCTTATTTTCAAAAGATGACTAGTAAATTTAGTTATAAATCTTCTTTAAAAATGGTTTTTGAAAATAGAACACCACCTTGGAGTTACTCATAAAATCAGAGCAGTTTAAATAAATTTTTGATAAAGTTTCAAGATTTACTTAAATCATATAGATTTATAATGATTTAAATACCATTTACACACAATAAAACATTAATAAAATTATTTGTGATGAAATTAAATATGAAACTTTTCTAAAACATAAATTTTAACTAAATAAACAGATGAATACATTTTCTAGGATTTTTTAAAATCAAATGAATTTATAATGAATTAAATAGTGTTTAAACAAATTATAACCTTTATAAAATTATTTTTTTATGAAAATAAATATGAAACTTTGCAGAATCCAAAAGGTTTAATTAAATATACGGGAAATTGAATTTTCCAAAATTTTATCATGTCAAGGAATAATGATAATGCATTAATGAATTATTTAATGATCTAAATTAAATAAATTATTTTAATGCATAAAATTTAAATTTGTTAGCTTCAGAATATAGTTCTAGTTGAGAAGAGCCTAACAAAATTTATTTCACATTTTGCCGAGTGACGATAAAGTTTATACGAATTTTACAACTTGAAAGCATTTTCTAGCAATTGAATAAACTATTTTGGAAAAATAATAAAACTCCAGCCTGTTGGGCCTGGCCATCCCATTTAGGCCGTAAGATCTCTGGCCCAACTGGGGCAGCCACAAGAATGGCCACGGGAATGAGCCGCAATGGATCCGAAGGCCGAAGCTGATCCCGAGCGTCTGCGCAGCCGAGGTGGGGCGGCCAGCCATGGCCGAGGCTCGCCGGCCAGTGGCTCAAACACAAGGCCGAGCATAGCATGATGCGCTTGGCATGGGGAGTAAGAAGGGATGGTCGATGTGGCGGCGAGCTCACTGGAGATACGCCGTCGGCGAGCGGTGTCGCACGGAAGGAGTTCGGCGAGGTCGCGAGCTCCAAAGGTTCAACGAGATGCTACGAAACTTGACTCTGAAGGTTCACAGGTGCGCGTAGATGGGCGGCGCGGGTTCTGAAGTCGAGGAAGGAGGGCAGAAGTGGGTCGTTGGCGGCGAGGTCGAGGGGTCCGGCGATGGCGGCGTGGAAAGTTCCCAAATTCCTGGTCAAAAGATCACGAAACGGGTCACAGAGCTTGCTTAGGAGGTGCGCCCGGGTGCGAGCTGCATGGATTGGAGAAGTACCGGAAGAATCTCACCTGGGGCGCGCTGGATTTGACTGGAGAGTGCCGGCAGCCCCGAAAGCTTTGAAATTTGGGGAAACTTCGATTCGGCGCGGCTCAGTGCGAGGGGCGTGGAGGCGAGGGCGTGGGGAGCTCGAGGGACGAGAGGCGCAGCTCCTCATTGAGGATCGGGGGCCAGAGGTGGCTCGACTGGGAGCTCCGCACGGTGGTACGCGAGAGAGAGATGGCGTCCGGGGAAGTGAGAGAGGAAAAGAAGCGATGGCGCCGAATAGGAGAGGCATTGATCGCGCCGCGGTGAAGAGGAGGGGCATGTCCCTGGCTCCGTGGCAAGCTTGCAGGCGAGGGGCGCGCGGAGCTGGCCACCTGCACGGCTTCGTGGCAGCAGTAGGTAGGAGAAAGGCGCACAGAGAGGCTGACAGGCGGGTCCCACGGAATTTCTCTTTTTTCTTATTTTTCGATGATTTTCTGCTCTGCTCGCTGTTTTGCTTCAAAATTCAACCTTCCCAAGCTCCAAAAATTTTGAAATTTTTCCAAAAGCTAGAACTTTTTTAGATGAACAACTTTTATTTTGGGACCAAGTTCAAAATCAAAATATATTTTATTCTACAAAATTTTGGAGACAGGAAACCATTTAAAAGAAATAATTCATTTGGGCCTCTTAACTTTCAAATAAAATTTTATGAAAATTACCTAAATTCAAGTCTTTATACAACCTTTCAAATAAAAATTTAAGTTTACAATCTTTCTTTGAAAATAAAATTTTGAACTTGCTTTTGAATTCAAATCCTTTGAAATTTTTACATTACTCGTTTTAATTCATTTGAGCTTGGTTACGAAATTTCGAAATCAAACAACTTGCTTCTTTGCTTTGAAAAAATGTGGGATGTCACATTTATATCATGTAATGACTTGTAATTCAAATTGATTTCATTTTGTTTGTATCCAACTAGTATATTTTAAAAATTAGTAATTTGGTGGAACTAAAGAGGTCCATAAGTGAACCAAAAGGTCACTACCCCTATAAGCTTAGTGGAAAAGGGCTTCTCTAAAAAATCCTGTTTCTACGTCAAACATCACGACTGGAATGGATCTGCATACACTTGGCATTTGCAGTCTCCTCGATCACTTGACAAAACTAGGCAGCAGCGACAACCACAAGAAACCACATGAGCCCAAACAAATGCTACAATTTAAACAAAAAAAAAATCCGTATGCCTGATTTTTTATTTCGCTGAAAAACAAGCGTTGATTGGTCTCTTGTGAACTCCAACAAGAAAAAGTTCCAGAACTAGGGCAACAAGATAAAACCGTCGGGAAAACGGCATCTCCAAAGAAGAAATCCTGCCTCCACATGAAACATCACGGCTAGCAGGAATTTGCATACACTTGCCATTTGCAAGCTCCTCGATCTCTTCGCAAAAAAATTGGCAACAGCGACAACCACAAGAAACTCCATGAACCCAACGCAATGCTACAAGGTAACAAAAAAGAACACACGAATTCATATGCCTGATTAGTTACAAGCTGAAAAACAAACGCGATTGGTCTTTAGTCTATTCCAACGAGTACTAGTTCCACGACACGAGCAACAAGAACTAGCGTAATTTTCTTGTGCGTGCCTGAGGCCCTGAGCACCTCCATCTCTCTCATTATATGTATATATATATACACCCTGGCAATTGTTCGTAGGAGTAACAATACTGCATACAGTAATAAGAGAGATACTCGAAGGTCTCCAGTAATCCTTTTAGAGTAAAATCCCATGGCTCCTGGCCCGCATGCGCTCGTCGTCCCCTACCCAGCGCAGGGCCACGTCATCCCGCTCCTGGAGCTCGCGTACGCGCTGGTTGACGAGGGTTTCACGGTAACCTTCGCCAACTCCGAGTTCAACCACAAACGCGTGGTCGCAGCAATGTCGGAGGGCATCAAAGCTGGTGGCCTGCTGGACCACATCCGGCTCGTGGCCGTGCCCGACGGCATGGCGCCCGGTGAAGACCGCAACAACATCGTCAGGTTGAGCTTGCTCATGGTGGAGCACATGGCTCCGGCGGTGAAGGAGCTCATCCTGCGCAGCCACGCCGATGATGACGTGGATGGCGGGCCGATCACGTGCATGGTAACGGACTACAACCTGGGGTCATGGGCGCTCGACGTCGCGCGCCAAACAGGCATAAAGTCTGCGGTCATCTGGCCGGCCTCTGCTGCCGTGCTGGCTTCGCTCCTAAGCATCCCTAAGTTGGCGAAGGAAAACATCATCCACTCAAAAGACGGTAAATATTTCGTATCGGACCGACGTTTTTATTCACCTCTCAAATGTAAGTATTGGTTAATAACATGTGTAGGCTAAACTGCACAGTAACACTTTCATCACAGGCTCAGCGCTAAGTCAAGACGCGTTCCAGCTGTTCCCGGACATGCCTATCATGCGCACCGCCCACCTCGCGTGGAACTGCATCGGCAACCACAGCTATCGGGAGGCAATGTTCCAGAACCTTATCGACGGCGTGTCCGCCGTCGAGAATTGTGACTTTATCCTGTGCAACTCCTTCCGCGACGCAGAGCAGGGCACCTTCACGTGGTTCCCCAAGATCGTACCGGTCGGCCCGTTCCTAACCGGTGAGCGCCACGGCAAGGCGGTGGGACACTTCTGGCCCCCCGAGGACGACATGTGCATGTCGTGGTTAGACGCGCAGCCAGCGAGGTCCGTGGTGTATGTCGCCTTCGGCAGCTTCACCATGTTCGACCGGCACCAGTTCCAGGAGCTCGCACTGGGGCTGGAGCTTTCCGGCAGGCGGTTCCTGTGGGTGGTGCGCCCAGACATCAGTCATGGTGGCGCTGTGCATGATTATCCGGACGGGTTACTGGATCGCATCGCCGGTCGCGGCGTGGTCGTGGCGTGGTCGCCGCAGCAAAGGGTGCTGGCCCACCCAGCCGTGGCTTGCTTTGTGTCGCACTGCGGGTGGAACTCGACCATAGAGGGTGTCCGGAACGGGGTGCCGTTCCTGGCATGGCCCTACTTCGCGGACCAGTTCGTAAACATGGCCTATATCTGTGACGTCTGGAAGGTCGGCCTCCCGGCTGAGGCCAACGAGGCACAGGTGATCACGAAGGAGCACATCGCCGGTAGGGTGACGGAGTTGATGGGCGACGTGGCCTTGCATGAGAGGGCAAAAGCCTTGAAAAAGTTGGCGCTAGCAAGTGTTAAGAAGGGGGGTTCCTCGCATGAAAACTTTGAAATGTTTGTCAAGACCATGAAGGCATAACGAGACTGTTGGAATGATCAAAGTTACCAAATTTTGATTTGGACAGATCTTAAAATCTTAGCTTCATCCACAAGGCACCGCAAACAACTTTGATTGTAATATGGTCCAAATTATTTGCTCTCATCTTAGACGTTATAGCATACAAAAAGGTTGTTTTTTTTCAACTTTCTTAGCATAAAAGATATTACTACTTGTAATAATGCTCATGCTAACGCTATGACCAAAGGAAAATGTTAACTTAAGAACAAAATATTTACTCAAGATAATAATATTCATACTAACTTTCATTATTCTTTTAATTAGTATTTTGACGTCACAGACGGAGTATTGATTATCAATGATCAGTGTGATAGGCTTTGCTTCAGAACCATGCCCGTCATATTGAATTCCTCCTGGAGTCCTGTGAAAGTCACGGAGATGAAAGCTTGAAGCTTGTTTCCGAGCAACGTGAATGATACAAAGAACATCTCAATATTTCAGTAGTTCCACTACAAGAAATGTTGTGATCTATTACAAAAAAATTCTATTACAATTCGTCCAGAAACTGTCATAAAGCAATGTCTATGATGATTTTAAATTTTGTCATGTATTGAGTGTACTGTTATAGATTAACTTGCATGATGTTTTCATTTTTTGATGTTTAGCTCAACCCGGGCCCGGAGTTAGTGATGAAATTAAACATCACAGGATATGCATCGGTCATAGAAATAATTGTCTCATCAAAATTATACCTTGACATGTCTGCTAATGCGGATGCTTATGTCATCAGTTAGATGGGGCTGACAGCAGCTACAAATTGAGCTTAGCCCACTAGCCTGGCAATCAAAATTTCAACCTGCTGCAACATTCTAACACATTTGACCCATAAAAACATAGGGTTAATTGGAACCGTGCCCTTACAATTCTGCTGATTTCGAAATATGCCCTTCAACTTCTAGTACTCCGATAAGTGCCATTAATAATTCCACTGTTATTTGAAATATGCCCATATATAAGCATGGATGATGCTTTGGGCCCAGCTGTAGGATTTGTATTTTCGTATAGAGTAAACTGCCCCTCAACTGCTCCACTTACAGATGCCCGCGCCTGACCGGTTCAAACCTATTCACGTGTCCCTTTCCCCTTTCCTCTTCTCAGGCGCTACCTCTCTAGAACCCTAGGTCGCCGGCACTTGGGCGACAACAATGGTGGCTGCGGAAGGCGGCGGTGACGACGTGATGGCCGGCTCCGGTACCCACAGATCTTCAAAGTCGTAAGTTTCCTTCACCTTTGATGTGATCGAACCTTTGCATCCACTGCCTTGTACCCATTTGACTTCGATTTCACCATGTTGATCTGTAGGGATTGGTACACAGTGAAGGTTAGGGTTCAAGGTTTCTTGTTGATTGACTCCAGTGGTAGGAAAACATACACCAAACAATTTAATTGGGATTGGGTAGTGGATAGTGACTGTTTCTGTCAGTTTCATGAAAAGAACCTTAAGCTTTGACATGAGTTGGGGCACAAACCAGCAACTAGTGTTCTGGATCCATGACAAAAGGTTAGGAGAGGATGTTAAACTAGATTCAGATAAAGTGCTTGTTGCTGTGCTTGATATGTACAAAACAGAGAAATGTTTCGTGCTCATTACTTGTGTGTATGACAGACATAAAGAACCCTGGTGAGGTGTTAGAGACTCTGTGCATTACCCCACCTGAACCAATAGCCACCAATGCTCAACCTGTTGTCGATGAAGGCCAACCATCTGAATCTAAAGTAGCAGATTGTGCTCAACCTGCTGAAATAGAGGAAGATGAGAATGAGCCTAGCCTTCCTGATGTGTTTGAAAGTGCATAAGAGTATGTAGCTGTTAATGATGAGTACATCTGTGATGGTGTATCACTGATCAGACACTAGAGGCTCCTGATGCTAACATTGACTCTGCACAACCTGACTTAGTTTTTAGTGAAACAGTACTGTAAGGATCAAGGACACAGAGAAACAGGGGTCGAATCGATAGACTTACAGGATTTAAAACACTACAAACTTAAACTATGAGACTCAATCCACAACGAAAGCAACCTACACAAAACTAGTAGGCCAAGACCCCTAACAATGCTAGTGGTAAGTAAATACAACAAGCAAACACTAGCATAATAGCCACCAAGAGGAATCACAAAACAACCTATTAACTCTGCTCAATGATATGAATTGCGGAAAGTAAAAAGAGAGAGTCAAGAGAATGCTCAATGATTTTTTCCCAGGTCTCGAAAGGTAGACGCCTTCCACTAATCCTCGTTGAACCACTCTCGTCGGAGTTCCGGTCCCTCCCGTCGTTCTCAGAACGATGCTCACAAGGGTACGCTTCACTCTTAAAGTGAAGTCATTGGCAACCCGGCTATGGCAAACAATACCCAAGCGCTAGAGCAAGCCTCCAAGGCTCGAGCACTCCCTCTTGATGTCTCTTTCACGTGGAGGACTTGAAACCGCTTACAAACTTGGCATCGTCTTCCACAATCTCTTCGGAAGCTCGAACATAGACACCTAGCTGGTCTAGGCTGCCAAGACCAAGAGTAACAGACAAAGATCATACCTCTTAAGCCCCACAAGCTCTACAAGTGTACGAATGCTCCTCCCTATCACTCTTTTGCTAGCACTAAAGATCTCCAATCTTGTCTTGTGCACTCTTGATGGTGTCCCTTGGCCTCTGACATGTTTGCTCCAGCAATTCAGACCTCAGGCACACGGCAAACGTCCCCCTCCACGGTTTAAATAGGCTCCAAGCTCAGAAACAACTGTTGAAACATGATTCATAAAGCTTACTGCTTTTGCCAGTCACTGGATTGTTCAGTGACTACTCGCACCGTACTCTCTAGTGTCATCTCGTAGACCAGGGAAACGACCTCTCTAGAATCTATTACATATAACACCGGACTATTCGATGCATACCTTCACCGGACTGTTCGGTGACCTTCACTTTCAGACTTTCAGAGACACCTCTTCTAGACTTCAGCTTCTGGCTCACCGAACTGTCTGGTCATTGCACCACCGGACTGTCCGGTGATATCTTCTCTTCGACTCCAAAGAGCACATTTCTCTGTACTGGCTCCTCTAGGCTCACCGGACTATCCGGTGACTGCTTCTTCTACTGCTTTCGTCTTTACCTTGACTTTGGCTTCACTTTCTCTATCATCTTTAGTGCTTTCTGAGGTAACTAAGAGCATTCATACCCCTAACACTTGTTTGACACGAGACGAATGGCTTGACCGCCTTTAATAGTACCGACGGTCCTATGGGGTCTCTAGCTAGTCCTTAGCCTTGATCCTCCGACGTCTAGAACTCCTCTTCTTGGGATCATCTTTTTTCATCCATCGAGGAAACCCACCATGTTGTAGAGGTTTATAAGGTGAAACCTACAATCTCAACCATTACCTATGATATCCATTCAGTCACTGAAATCAATTTATACTTTTTAGGGGACTTCAAAGGTCATGAAGCTTACAACTACACAACCTCCTGCTGCTGAAGATGGTGGTGCTGTAGACACAGTGGTGAATGATGTTGACCCTCAAGTCATTGTTGTGCTTCATTATTGTGCTTCATTATCCAGAAAATCTAGACATTAGAAAGGGTGCATTGTTTCCTTACATCATAACATTCAGAAGAGCCATCAGGCATTATGCAGTTATTAAAGGTTTTGAATTTTGTTGAGTTAAAATAGATACTACCAGATTCAATGCTTATTGCAAGCATGAAGATTGTCCCCGGTGCATTCATGCTTCAAGGCTATAGGATGACAAAACTATTTAGGTAATTGTGGCATACTTCATTTGACATCTTCCATTTTAGCATAAGTATTCATTTAACATTCACTTAGCTTCATTATAACTGCAGATAAAGACTCTTCTATTTCAGCATAACTGTACAAGTACTAAGTTGTGTGAAGGGAAGATGGCAACTCAAGGATGGGTTGCAGATAGACTGGTAGATTGGGTGAAGAAGAACCCTGAAAAGGGTTCAAAGGCTACCAAAGAGGAACTGAAAGAACAATATAACATAAAGTTGAAGTATTCAAAGGCTGTCTGGAATATAGTTGGCAGTGCAGCAAGTCCATGGTAGTTATGAGGATAGTTTTCAATTGCTCTTCAACTGGGCAGCAGAAGTGGAGTCTGTTTGTCCAGGTTCAGTCCTGGAGATTGAGGCGAATAAAGTAGGTAAGAAACAACGCTTCCAAAGAATGTTTATTGCATTTAAACCTTGTACAGATGGTTTCTTAAATGGCTGTAGGCCATATTTTGTTGTAGATGCAACTAGATTAGTTGGTAAATATAGTGGGCAGCTAGCTTCAGCAACATCTGTTGATGGCCACAACTGGTTGTTCTATGTTGCATTTACTATTTTTGACTCAGAAACAGAAGAAAATTGGACTTGGTTCATGAATTTATTTAGGCAAGCCATAGGTTGTCCTCCTGGTTTAGTTATATCTTCGGATGCAGGTAAAGGCTAGCTAATGATGTTACTGAAGCATTCCTTGAAGCTGAGCACAGAGAGTGCATGAGACACCTATATGACAATTTGCAGAAATGGTACGGAGGTCCAATATTCACTGAACATTTGTACCCTGTTGCAAGATCGATCTTAAACAAAAGATGGGTTCAAATGGCACATGAAGGAGATATAAAAAATTAATCTAGAAGCTATTGCATGGCTTGACAAGAATCAAAGTAGGATTTGGTATAGTTGTGGGTTCTCTGAAGAATGCAAGTGTGATTATCTCACTAACAATATATCAGAGAGCTTCAACAACCAGATCAAGGACCTCAAGGATGTCTTAGTTCATGAGCTAGTTGATGGCCTTAGAGAATTGTTCATGGAGAAGATGTCAGCAAGAAGAAAAGTTGGAAAGATGATGACTGATGGCATCTTACCCTCTGTCATGATGTAATTGAACAAAGCAAGCAATAATTTGAAAGTGGTCAAGATTGGTAGAGGGGATGATGACTTTGTAGAAGTCACTTTAGTTGATGCTGACAATATATCAAAAAAGCACACAGTTGACCTACAGAACCATAGGTGTTCATGTAGAAAATGACAGGTTTCAGGAATACCTTGCAATCATGCCTTGGCTTGGATTTGTTCTAATAGAGGTAAAATCGAAGACTATGTTCATGAGTACTATTGTGTTGAATGATTCAGAGCTACATATACTACCATGGTACCTCCAATGAGAGATAGGATCCAGTGGCCTATTGTTAATCTAGGGTACAAACTATATTCTCCTAGACAAAAGAGAGGAGCAGCCCAAATTAACAAGAATCAGATGATGCCTTGAACCAGGAAGGAGAACTATTAGGTGCAAAAGATGTGGAGAGGTTGGACATTTTGCGAAAATATGTAAATTGGCATAGGCAACTGATGATGAAGAGACCTCTGAGGCTTATGTTTCCAGTGACTCAACTCCAAGTAAAAGGTAACAACTAGTTCAATTTTGCTTTCAAAGTTACCATTTACTTGTAAAGCAATAATTATATAACTACTTTGCAATTATGAAGCGCAAGGCGAGCACTGGTGATGAGAAGGACAAGCAAACACCCAAGAAGCACAAGACATCTAAAAAGAAGCTTGCCAAGAAGAAGAAAACACCCAAGAAGAAGAATGTTTTTGCTGCATGCAGTGCACCAGCTGCTAGAGTAGTCAAGAAGCTTGCTGATTATCTGCATGAGTGATAGAGTGCTACTTCTGTACTCTAAGATGTGTTCTTTTGTTGGCCTGTCTATGATGTGTTATTCAGTTGGTTTGAGACATGCTGGTTATGTAATATAACACAGTAAACCTGATGCTTGTAATCTGGGGCTTGACCTGTTATGACAAGCTATCTTCTAGATATGCATAATGCTGATGTTGGGTTATCAATTTTGATATTTTGTCTGATTTCATAATACTGATGTTGGCTTGTTAATTCTGTATGTCACAGCAAACAGAGCTGAAACTCACTTTAATTGTGTTATTATTGCACAAAAACAGAAAGTACCCAAAACAGAATGGATACAGAATATATGTGACAAAGGATGTTATCAGAATTTCAATTCATTCCTTAGCTCAAGCCATGATACATACACATACATGCAGCCATAACTTGTTACTTCAAAAAGAAATGCAACAACTACGCCTACCGTACAACCAAATAAAGCACTTACAACACACACTCTATCAACAATTTGACTCTTTACAAGGTTTGCAATTTCATTCCTCAACCTAGCCACTTCTGTAGATAGTTTACAGATTTCTTGTTTCAGCTGAAAATATCCATGCTTTTCCGACACTTGCTCTTCTCGGCGTGAAGCATCAAAATGCTCACCATAATTTGCCACCAACCATCTCCTGTAATCCTTCTCTCACTTGAAAAAAATTGCAACCCTTTGGATTATCCTACAGGTTGGCAACATGAATGTAACTGAAATCAACACTCTTCAGAAATTTCAGAACCAACCCAACTAAGGACTACACACTAACCTGCTCATTATCTTTGCATTTGAAGAAAAATTCCCCATTGGACGATGCCTTCTTGCTCCAAAGCCTAATGATATGCTTGGCACAGATTGGGCAGTCCACCAAGGGGAGCTGCCCCATATCCATGGCGTCGCACTCACTGTATAAGGTCGCTGCCTTCGCCGGGCTCCTCCTGCTCCAATATTGGGACATGATTCGCGGCACAGGGATGGACCAGATCAGCAATGGTGGAAGGGAACAAAAAGACAGAGATGAGAGCAAATAGAGCCACATATCACAGGAGGCGGCTAGGGTTCTTCCACCGGTATGCGCGCCTATTTGTGCTTGCTCATGCCACTCAACCCATTCAGTTTGAGCCGGTCAGGCGCATGCGTCCTGTAAGTGGAGTGCATGAGGGGTAGTTTAGTCCATATGATAATACAAGTCCTGCAGCTGGGCCCAAAGCATCGTCCATGTATGGGCGTATTTCAAATACCAGCGGAATTATAATGGCACTTGTTCATGTAACATGGGTGCTTCCTGTATTAAAAACACAATACAAAAGAACAAACAAACAACTCTACCGGTGTGATTGCCGGTGAGTCAATCTTATTGAAAAAATGGAAATGATAATCCAAGCTATCTCCTCGTAATGCTTCGTTTAAGGTCAAAAGCTCGACCATGGGGAATCTTGCAGCTTTCCTTGGTGATATAGTCCCCAGCTTCATTGTTGATTGTTAATAGAATGTTGTAGTTCAAGCTGCAAGATTAGTGTCAGCAAATATATCATGAAATATACAATGTTTGCTACAGTTGAAAGCATCCACAACCATACATATGAATATTTTACTAAGGAGGACAATAAGGTGGTTGTAGTCCTCGTAGGTGCTTTTGGCACAGTGGGTGACTAACTATGGAGACTTGTGATACGAGCATGTTTCTTGCGCTCCCTCAAAAAATAAGCTATCATGATCATCCAAGAAGTCATTTATGTTGGTCTCCAAATGTTAGCTTCATGACCTTTGAAGTCCATTAAAAGGAATAAATAGATTTTGGTGATCGAGTGAACACCGTAGGTAACCCGTATGGTTGGAGGTACTACCCCACAATTTCTACATCAACATGATGAGCTTTCTCAATGAATGACAAGAGCAATCCAAAGGAGAGGAGTATTCGATGAAAATGGATCAAGGCTAAGGATCAGCTAGAGAGTCTATAGGATCGTCGATATTATTAAAGGGGTCAAGTTATCTTCTCTCGAGTCATACAAGTGTTAGAAGTATAAATGCTTTTAGTTGCCTTAGAAAGCACTTAAGATGGTAGAGGAGGAAAGTTGGATGAAGCCAAAGACAAGTTGAAGTCGAGGACTCAAGTTTCAGCTTCAGAAGCAGTCACCAGACAGTCTGATGATCCAAGAGATCAGAGTCCAAAGAAGATGTTTGCTGAAGTTAGATGTGGAGTGTCACCGGACAATCTGGTGAGGTGTTAGCTTCATGACCTTTGAAGTCTCTTAAACGGTATGAATGGATTTCGGTGATTGAATAAACAACCATAAGTAATGGTTGTGATTGTAGGTACCACCTCGCTAATTCTACATCAACATGGTGGGCTTCCTCTGTCGATGACAAGGACGAACCCTAGAAGAGGAGTTCTCGGGCGTCGGAGGACCAAGGCTAAGGACAAGCTAGAGAGTCCATAGAAATGCCGGTACTATTAAGGGGATTAAGGTCATTTGTCTCTTGTCATACAAGTGTTAGAGAGTGTGAATGCTCCTTAGATCCTCAGAAAGCACTAAAGATGGCAGAGAAAGTGAAGACGAAGACTAAAGATCAGATTCTACCGAAGACGTAGTCACCGGACAGTCCGGTGAGTATGGACTTCGGAGTCTAAAGAGATGAGCTCTCTGGAGTTGCTGCAGAGAAGACATCGGACAATCTGGTGTGGCAGTCACCGGACAGTCTGGTGATGTCGAAGCTGAAGACCAGAGAAGTTGTCTCTGGGGATCCAAAAGTGAAAGTCATTGGACAGTCTGATTAAGGTATGCACCGGACAGTTTGATGTCCTGTGAAATGAATTTCAGAGAGGGTGTTTCCCTGGACGAGGAAGAAGAAGGGTCACCGAATAGTCTGGTGGTCCAGTCACCTAACAGTCCGGTGATTACATAAAGCAGTAAGCTTTGTCCTAACAGTTGTTTCTGGGCTTGGAGCCTATTTAAACCATAGAGGTGGGCGTTTTCCAGTGTGCCTGTGGTCTGAGAAGCGAGAGCAAACTTGTGAGAGACCAAGGGACACCACGAAGAGAGCACATTACAAGATTGGAGATATTTCATGCTAGTAGGAGAGTGATAGGAAGTATTCATACACTTTTAGAGCTTGTCAGGCTTGAGAGGAGTGATCTTTGCCTATTACTATTGGTTTGGGCAGCCTAGACCGATTAGGTATCGATGATCGAACTTTGAGGAGATTGTGAAAGACATTGCCAAGTTTGTACGCGGTTCTGGATCCTCCGCTTGAAAGGAACACTAAGAAGGAGCGCCCGAGCCTTAAAAGCTTGCTCTAGCGCTTGGGTATTGTGTGCGACAGCCAGGCTGCCGGTGACTTCACTCCGGGAGTGAAGCGTACCCTGGTGAGCATCGTTTCGAGAACGACGGGAGAAACCAAGACTCCAACGGGAGTGATTCAACGAGGATTAGAGGAAGGCGCCTACCTTCTGAGACTAAAAAAAATCAGTGAGCACTCTATATTATTCTCTTTACTTACCGCATTTACTTACCATTGAGTAGTGTGATAGGTTATTCTTTGATTTCTCTGGGTGGCTATCGTGCTAGTGTTTTTTTTTTATTATTCTCATTCCAGTAGCATTGTTAGGGGTCTTGGCCTACTAGAACTGTTTAAGTTTGATTCTGTTGTGATCGAGTCTTATAGTTTAAGTTCTTAGCAAAATTAGTGCTATAAGTTCACCGATTCAACCCCCTTCTCGGTGTCATTGATCCTTACATTAGGTCAGTGATGAAACAATCTGGTGTACACAGAGATGAAATTCAGAGGTGTCTTTAGAAATTCAAAAGAGAGTCACCTGATAGTCCACTGTCATATGAATTGGATTCTAGTGAGGTCATTTCTTAGGTTTGCAGAGATATGAAGTCACTAGACAGTTCGGTGTGAAGAGTCACCGGACAGTGATGACTGGTAAAAGCAGACAGCTCTATGACATTACATTCCAACAGATATTTATGGGTTGGTAGCCTAAATAAATTTTGGAAAGGGACATTGAGGAGTGTGCTCGAGGTCTAAATTGTTGACGGAAACTTGTGAGAGGCCAAAGGATACCACGAATAGAGCACAACTCAAGAATGAAGATCTTTTGCATTAGCAGGAGAGTGAATAAGAGCATTCATACACTTTTAGAGCTTGTGAGGCTTTGAGACGAGTGATTTTGTCTTTTTACTCTTGGTTTGGTAGTCTAGACCGACTATAAGTCAGTGATCGAGCTTTTAAAAAGTTGTAAAAGACATCGTCAAGTTGTACGCTAAATTGTATGAGGTTATGGGTCCCTGCTCGAAAAGGACACCAAGGGCGAGAGGCTTAGAGATTTTCTCTTGTTAGAGGGTATTGTGTGCTACATAACTCTAGGTAGGCATGCCGCCATGCAGTGTTTTTCTTGCCGGCGCTGCGGTGAATTAAAGCATTGCAGGCCCCCTCCTCTCTTCCCTTCCCCATGAAGCTTCCTTCTTTCTCCTCAAGAAACCGACGCTGTCACCCCTGCTACTTCACTGGAAAGTGCTGCCTCTTTCAGTCCCGGACTGTGATACTCCATCAGGAACTGCACACCGAACCCCTCCACGTGCCTGTGGTCTTCTTTCCATTGTCATCATACTGAGCCAGACTTCTCCGAGCTCGACCCATAGACCTGCCACCACATCACCGGTGATTTCTACCACGCTGGTGAGAATAGCTTCAATTCCTTTCACATGAGTCTTTGTAACATTATGCCGCACATCCCTAATAACATTTGTGCTTTACTCCATGACCGAGCTGGGGGAATCGACGAGTTTCGTCCCTGTCAGATATGCATCCGCACCACCACCATCTAGGCCTGAAAAAGGACTAAGATCCGATCCAAACTCCAATCGATCTCTTTAATTATTCTAATAAATCCTATCCTTATCCGACCCAAATTTAACATGCAAAACCCCATCCGGCTTAGCCCTTAAAAAAAGGAAAATCCTATCAATCCTGATCCGTTTAGAAAATTTGGACCAGCCTTTTCTAAAACTACCGTTAAGGGCCTCCTGGAACTTCCCTTGTCGTGTGGCGGCTCCCTGGACTTGCGAAGGGAACGACCACGCAAGTTAACCGGAGCGCCGCTCCGGGTGGCGGAGCTCTGGTTGTACAGCGACATGTGCCGGCGCCCACTGGACGGGAAAAACATCACGTACCGCGGAGAGCGCACCTTCTAGAGCATGAGTGCTAGTACGGTACCACACCATCATGAACTAATTCCAGGACGAGAGTGGAAGCACTGCGCCAGCGGCGTTGTGGTCTCACTCCTCAAGAAGGCAGATACCTGTGCTGTAGAGGTGGCGGCCAGATCTTCTTCATCACTGGCATTGTCACCGCCTGATGCGGCTACGGCTGTAACAAGAAAAAAGAAGAAGATTAAGATTGTGTATAGAGATCAGAGTTGGTGGGGAAATCCACTGCTCAGAGCATCTAGTGTTTGTGTAGATTAAGGATTGTTGCTTTCGTCTCATTCCTCCCGAGAACAGTGAATACAGAATCCTTGGGAAATAGGAGTACTAGTGGTATACTACTCGGATGTATCTGATGAACTGAGCCTCACAACGATAGCACGCAAGATACTGGCTTTGAAAGAAAAAGAAAACGAACTTCGATGTCAATTCATCAGGGGGCTCGTGTTGCTTGCCAGCAGGACAGCGGCTAACCGCCATGGATTGCTTCCTGCTCAAACAGAGTATGTACCTCGCTTAACCGCGGCGTCATGTTTGAGAAGATTGCTTCTGCCGCCCTGCCGAAGAAGGGTGCGAGCGGCTGCCGCACTACTGAAGAAGTGGTCGAGCCGCCGCCGCCGCAAATGATTTTTTTTTTCTTTTTCGCTTCTGCTCGCGGCGTGCCAGAGACGAGTGCGGGACCTGCTTGACCTACGGTCCAAAGAGGCCCTCGTAGAGCAGTTATGGGGCCCGATATACGGACTCAATCTATTTTTTTTAAACAGATAATTCGATCCATTTCTTCAATCTGATCTGATCCATTTTGCAGCTCAGCCCATATTTGTCCTAATATATTCGACCCAATTATTAGAGGGGCCGTTCGGCCCTCAGATTGTCTCGGCCCATTTTCAGGCCTACATCCACCACGATCTCCTATCTTCTGCCTTCCTTGCGTCAACATCACCCATGCCGGCCTCAGGCATGTTTCCATGAAGCTCCTGGTGCAGGAACCCCCAAGAAAAGAGGCACTGCAGGTAGCACAGTATCTCACCGAGCATTCATCGTCGCTGCAGCTAAGCTGGCCAGGTGAGCTTCGCATTCCAGAAACATTAGAAATGGTTGCCCCCATTGTTCTCATTGTTCTAGTATTTTAGTTGGAGTTTTTGGTGGCCATTTGGCTGATTGGAGCATTCAACCGTTTTCCGGCGAACTGGGTACCATTGGCCACCTGGAGCTCGATCTGGACCTGCTGTGGCTACATCAGATCTGCTGTGGCATGCCTTGCGGCCTTCCGTGTGGCTTCAGTAAATTTCAGCCTTTCAAATCATACGAAATTCATCATAAATGCAAACTAAATTTTGTTGGAATCCTTATACAAAGATCCAAACAATTCACATATTCATTTTTTATGTTACGCATTAATTTAACAAAATAAATTCAAAGAACAAAAACCGTTATAAATGTATGTCTCCATTTCCATTCGTGTTTAAATTATGAAAATTGTCAAGCAGTCTCATCATGACATATCATGACTTCTCCCCAAGTTGCATATTTATTTTCTAAGTAATTTATTATAAATTACTGTATCTTGCTTTAGTAGTGTTTTAATTTTAATTAACTAATCCCATAAAATAAGATACTGAAACTTGGCTGGAAAAATCTCTAATGCTAACACTAGCTAGTATGCAGTAACAATTCCTTGTGATTTATTACCATATATATTACCCATGTTAAGAAATTTGAAACGATAGTCTCATGCTTAACTAAGTTAGTCTTTAATAATTTATTTCTGTTATAATTCCTTCCATGCATACATGTTTTTGCTTCTCTCCAATACCATGCGAAAGAAGTTTACACCATGTTAGTATTTTGATCATAACTAGCATATGTAAATAAATATAAATTATTAGGTGGGTTATTGCATGTTTAATTAGTAAATATTACCAAATCAGTTGACCTCATTATTATTCTCTCGGTTGCATGAGCAAGTCTAAAACTGATTCAATTAATACTTGTTTGCACTCCATTCATATTGAATAATCAAGTTAAACTACAGCCATTCCCATTTCCTTAACTAAATGAAAATGACTAATAAATCTTGCATCTCATCTCTGCATCATCACTATTGCACAACCATCTTAAATTCTCCCTTGCATTTTCATATTGTTCTTTCTTTGGTTTTTGTTTCTGTTTCATTCATATACATTCTAGAAAACACCGAAGAGAATGCAAAGGAGACCATTACAAAAACTGTTTTTGCAGACGGACCTAAACCAGTTTATACACCATTCCGCTGGCATTTTATAGCCTATAAAAATCGCATATTTATTCAAGCGTAAGACGAGATCCGCCTAAGCACTAATGCAGACGGTTGCCTAATGACAATCGCCTGAATTAGAATTTTCTAACGCAGGCAGAGAGTTAAGTCCACTGCCTGGACTACGCATTTTATGAAATTAAAAAAAAGCTCCACCCACTGTACAGCACACGCTCCAGTCCTAACACTGCCGCCGCGGATGCCCCGTGCCGCCGCCGTTGAGGCCTTCGAGCCGCTGCTGCCCCCGCGCCACCAACGCCACTGGCACCGCCATGGAGGCCCCTGCGCCCCCGACGCCGCCGTGGAGGCCGCTGCGCCGCTGACGCTGCCGCGGATGTCGCCGCACAGTGCTGACACCGTCGAGGCCTTGAGGGCTCACCGCCACCGCCGCCGCCGACGATGGCCTTGAGGGCCTAGCACCCGACGAAGCCATCGACACGCACAGGATCCTCTTACCGGGCTGCTTCGACCACGAAGGCTCGCCTGCAGCCCTTGGCATCACGGCGGTGGCATCAGCTGCGGAGGAGAGGGTGAATGCGGAATTGGCGCCATTCGTGGCGCTGAAGGAGGAGGACGCGAACGTTAAGGGACTGGATCTGAAGCTGTGCCTACGCGGGTGGGATGGGAGAGGGACGAGGACGCTGTCTCGGGACTGGGATCGAGGTAAAAGGGTGTGACTGCAGTAGTGGACGGTCAGGATAGGTTAAAAGTGTGTTTCTTCTGTCGTGATCGAACGGTGATTTCTGGCTTGAGGAGGATCGAGCTGCGGATTGCCAGCGTGGCCGTGGACTGCTGTCTGCCTCACGCGGTTGTTCCAAACCACCACTTGCAAAAATGACCTGAATGCAGCGGCTGTCATAAGGAGCCGCCTGCCGAAATCAATGATTTCTGCAGTGGCTCTTTACAGTCGTTTGTCTTAGGAGCTCTTCATAAAAGATTGTTTTTTTAGGTTCACCTGTTTTTTATGCTGCATTTTGTAGTAGTGAGAGACCGGTGAGGAGGACATCACTATCGGAATTAAAATTTGTTCTAGAGAATGCTAATGTTTATCAAACCTAGGCAAACCCCATTGCATCCAACCTCCTTTTGAAATATCTTCCTTTTACTCACTATAGTTTTATGTTGGCATTGTTGTGCATTAAGTGATGTGTACGTAGTTCCCGATCTCGCGTCAGGTCGTGATAACTCTTGATTTGACGGAGATGCGATATACAATCGATCCGGTCTCAAATCAACACGATTCGAACCTCGCAATCGCAGCACCACTTCTCCTCTAGATATGAAACCGTGCGCACACGATTGAGCTCGCCAAGAAGGCTAATCTCTGCCTGCGAATCGAAGAACACAAGCAAGAACAAGAAAGAACGCAACTCACTTGCGAAATCTGGATTGAATCACGAAGTTGGACAACCAACAAATCGTCAAACGGCGAAACTGTTTGAAAATAGAAGAAAACTAATCAAAACCTATCTCTAATGACGGCAGCTACTGAATTTTTAGAGTTTAGGTCGACCTTAGGGGCAAACCCTAATACAAATGGGCCAAGAAAAGATAAAAGGCCCAAAGCCAAAAAATAGTGTCGCAGCACCCGAGCAGTTTCTGGATGTCATATTGTTTTAATCATTTCTGTTGATTCTAGTCGAATTTACAGATGTGGCCAGTTCTGTTGGAAAGGTTATTTTGTTAGCTTTCCAACCATATCTGGAACGTCCAAAACAGAGCTCGTATGAGACCGAGGCATCCATTTTAGTGCAGGCTGCTCCAGCAGCCCGAGTCAGACTCGAACCCGAGTTGTTTAGATCTCCACCGGGGTTGAACGTGCGGTTCTGATCTTGAGCATCTCCAAGTCCTTTTTCATGCTTTTTTTTACTCTCTTCAATATTCCTAATCATAATAAAGTTATTAGGTAGCAATCTATTCTCAAAGGATGGAAGATATGTGTTTTGGAACGAGCTCACCTCTAATATCAACTGTCGTGGGTGAGTTTCATCAATACTACTTTGAGAACTCTTATGTGTATCTAAAGGAGTGATGTCCTCATCCTCCTCCCCTTCTTATTTTGAAGTCGTCCTCGACTCAAGTTCATTGTCTGAACCTTGACTCCACATGCCTTGAAACCTGCATGAAAAGGTGAAGGCCACGGGGGTATTTGAATGCAATCATTTGGTGGCTCAAAGATCCTTATAATCTAATCATTCTTGATGTGTACGTCATTCCCGATCTCCCGTCAGGTCGTGATAAATCTTGATTTGGCGGAGATGCGACATACAATCGATCCGGTCTCAAATCAACACGATTCGAACCCCGCAATCGCAGCACCACTTCTCCTCTGGATATGAAACCGTGCGCACATGATTGAGCTCGCCAAGAATGCTAATCCCTGCCTGCGAATCGAAGAACACAAGAAAGAACAAGGAAGAACGCAACTCACTTGCGAAATCTGGATTGAATCACGAAGTTGGATAACCAACAAGTCGTCAAACGGCGAAACTGTTTGAAAATAGGAGAAAACTAATCAAAACCTATCTCTAATGACAGAGGCTACCGAATTTATAGAGTTTAGGTCGAGCTTAGGGGCAAACCCTAATACAAATGGGCCTAGAAAAGATACAAGGCACAAAGGCCAAAACATAGTGTCGCAACACCCGGGCAGTTTCTGAACGTCATATTGTTTTAACAATTCCCGCTGATTCCGGTCGAATTTGCAGATGAAGCCGGTTTCGTTGGAAAGGTTATCTTGTTAGCTTTCCAACCATATCTATAATGTCCAAAACGGAGCTTCAATGAGACCATCCGTTTTAGTGCAGGCTGCTCCACGAGCCCGAGTCAGACTCGAACCCGAGTTTGTTTGGATCTCCTTCGAGGTCGAACGTGCGGTTCTGATCTTGAGCATCTCCACGTCCTTCTTCATGCTTTTTTTGACTCTCTCCAATAGTCCTAATCATAATAAAGTTATTAGGTACCAATCTATTCTCAAAGGATCATATGTGTTTTGGAACGAGCTCACCTCTAATCTCAACTGTCGTGGGTGAGTTTCATCAATATTACATTGAGAAGTCTTATGTGTATCTAAAGGAGTGATCCTCATCGTCCTCCCCTTCTTGTTTTGGAGTCGTCCTCGACTCAAGTTCATTGTCTGGACATCGACTCCACCATGCCCTGGAACCTGCATGAAATGGTGGAGGCCACGGGGGTATTTGAGCGCAATCATTTGGTGGCTCAAAGATCCTTATAATCTCATCATTCTTGATGTGTACGTGTTTCCTGATCTCTCATCAGGTCGTGATAACTCTCGATTTGGTGGATATGCGACACACAATCGATCCTGTCTCAAATCAACACGATTCGAACCCCGCAATCGCAGCACCACTTTTCCTCTGGTTATCAAACCATGCGCACACGATTGAGCTCGCCAAGAAGGCTAATCCCTGCCTGCGAATCGAAGAACACAAGCAAGAACAAGGAAGAACGCAACTCACTTGCGAAATCTGGATTGAATCACGAAGTTGGATAACCAACAAGCTGTCAAACGGCGAAACTGTTTGAAAACAGGAGAAAACTAATCAAAACCTATCTCTAATGACAGAGGCTACCGAATTTATAGAGTTCAGGTCGACCTTAGGGGCAAACCCTAATACGAATGGGCCTAGAAAAGATATAAGGCCCAAAGGCCAAAAGATAGTGTCGCAGCACCCGAGCAGTTTCTGGATGTCATATTGTTTTAACAATTTCTGCTGATTTCGGTCGAATTTTGCTGATGAAGCTAGTTCCGTTGGAAAGGTTATCTTGTTAGCTTTCCAACCGTATCTAGAACGTCCAAAACGGAGCTCGTATGAGACCGGGGCATTCGTTTTTGTGCATGCTGCTCCAGGAGCCCGAGTCAGACTCGAACCCGAGTTGTTTGGATCTCCTCCGAGGTCGAACGGGCGTTTCTGATCTTGAGCCTCTCCAAATCCTTCTGCATGCTTTGTTTGACTCTCTCCAATATTCCTAATCATAATAAAGTTATTAGGTAGCAATCGATTCTTAAAGATGGAAGATATGTGTTTTGGAACGAGCTCACCTCTAATCTCAACTGTCGTGGGTGAGTTTCATCAATACTACTTTGAGAACTCTTATGTGTATCTGAAGGAGTGATGTCCTCGTCATCCTTCCCTTCTTGTTTTGGAGTCGTCCTCGACTCAAGTTCATTGTCTGGACCTCGACTCCACCATGCCCTGGAACCTGCATGAAAAGGTAAAAGCCACGGTGGTATTCGAACGCAATCATTTGGTGGCTCAAAGATCCTTATAATCTCATCATTAAGTTATAGGAGTTGGATGGACAAGGGATTGGTCTTCACCCATGAAGCTCTTGACTTTGACTCTCTGTTTAACTCTCCTAAGCATGTTAATGAAGCTTCTACTTCTTGTGATCTAACCCTCTCTAAAGAGATCATTTCTATTGAGCCTAACATTTTGAAGGAATATTCGAAGCTCAAAGAGGAGAGAAAGGCCGTGATAGATGCATTTGAGCGGCTCACTAGAGGAACCACGAGGGTTTAGGATCGTATCCTTTCTCTATCAACATCATTGGCAACAAAGATGATATCCTCGCTTGGATAATCCCGCTCATGGCGGATGACTACTATTGTGAGAAGTGTTGCCTTGATGGTCATCGAGCTGAAGATTGTCCCAAGGTGAGCGAGTCTAAGATTATGCCTAACGCACTACTGGAATCGACAGTTTTCCCTAGGGCCTTCAAATTTTCTCAAGGGCTTTTTACAGAATCGTAGGGAAATCTAAAATTTTCTCTAGAGCCTTCAAGTTTCCTAGGGAATTGTCTCTTTCCCGACGGTTTTGATTGAGTTCCTACGGAAATCAAAATTGTTCCCTACAAAACATCAAAGTTCCTAGGGAAATTGAAATCTTTCGATACGAGTCATCAGAGTCCTAGGAAAATCACTGTCCGCCGAGTCATTCTAAAATTTCACTCCCTCACTTCTCTCTCCCCTCTCCTCCATTTCTTTATCTCCTCCACCGTCCTAGTCTCTCTCCTAGCAGCCAGCAGCACGAGGCAGGGCTCCGGCTCCCTGGCGGCACGTGGCAGGGCTCCAGCTCTCTGACAACGCGAAGCGGGGGCTACGAGCAGCAATGTTGTCAGCTGAGCGGTGTGGCGGCGGCGAGAGGAGCAGATGGCGGCGTGCGGCATGGCGGTCCGCGGCTGCGTAAAGCGAGCGAGGCAGCATGCGGCTCGGTGGTGGCACGAGGAGCGGACGGCGGCATGCGGCACAACAACAGTTGGTGTAAAACAAGCGGGGTGGCGTGCGGCTCGGCGGTGGTGCGACGTGCGCCAAGCAGGAGGATGCGGTGGGCCATGGCAGTGTGCGGCGGCGCGCGGCGAGCGGGGCACATGGTGGGGCGGCATGGCTTCGTGCGGCAGGAGGCGACAACATGCGGCGCGGAGTGGTGGCGTGAAGCAACGGCTGGGCGATGGGCAGCGTGAGGGAGGCAGTTCAACAGGCGGCGGCTGATGATGAGCTGCACGGCGAGCAGTGCAGCAGGGTGCGGCGGGCCATAGGGCTGAGTATGGCAGGTAGCAGCGGAGCAGTAGGGCCACTGGCGGTGAACGGATGATGGCTAACGACGGGTACCGGGCACCTGCCCGTGGCCTTTTTTTAATGGGACCCCCTAAGGTTCCCTAGGAACCGATTTCCCAGGGAAATAATCCTTTCCCTACGGTTTTACTGGGAACCGTAGGGCGCTCTAGATTTCTCGCCAATTATTTCCCTAGGAATCTTTCCCTTGAGTATTTCCTAGGGAAATCTTTTCCCTAGGGTTTTCAAGTTTTCCCTAGGGTTTTAGTCCCTAGGGAAACCTATTGATTCTAGTAGTGATGCTAACTTTTTCCATGAAGATGTGCACTACAAGCTTCTTAAGGCGAAGAATGGAAAGGCGAAAGCCAAACCGCTCGGACCGCCAAATGACAATAGGACAAACAAGAAGATTTGGGTCCTCAAAGTGATCATGGATCAAGAGAGAAAGCCAAAACTCTTTTGTGTTCCCAATAAGAAGTGAAGGGACCAAGGTGGTGGACTATGAAGCAGAATTGAAGATTCTAGAAGTCCACCACATGTGATCAAGCTTCAACGCCAATCTACTCTTCAAGGAGGTTTTCTCTGGTACATACTAGAATAGTTTTCTTTTCTTGTCTTGGATGGTAGTTAGGACTCCTTTATGGACTAGATATTTGCACAACCATGCATCATATGTAAAAAGATAAAAGAAAAAAATTAGTTGACGTCTAACCATCTTGAGATATCCATAAGCATGGGGGAAGAACGTGAGAAGGTGGTTTGGCTATCTCAAGGCAAAGCGATGAGCTTGTGGTGAATAAGTTTGAGATGAGCCAAACTTGGCGTTGGATAGGTTTTTTTTATGCAATGTCTTTAATCTTGCTTGCATCCACATGGCATATTTAATTTCTTGCATTAGCTAGCTTGTTTGCCATGCATTAAATATAGAAAGCATGGAGGAGGCGTTATTATTGGAGAAAGTGACTACATTGTTAATATGAATTCACAAATTCCACAAAAGAGTAAAAAAAGCAAATTGTGAGCTTCATGCCCATGGAACCTTGTGTCTAACGGTCTCTAAGATTCCCACAGAACATAGGTTCATACATTCCCTTTTCGGCTTTTTCTCGCTTTGGTTCCTTATCGCTCGATCATATTGCCATTTGCGAAAACTATAAATTCTTCGAGAGTTATCTATTTACAAAAGAGTGTTTGAGAGTTCCCTTTTTAGACAAGTGTGGTGTTTATTTGGTTCTTTGATGATGACACTTGAATTCTGCGATTCCTTAAGGTCATCAGACAACCCAGCGCGTTCACCGGATAGTTCGGTGATTGTATCTTTGTGATCAATTTGCACAGCAGAATCGGACAAACACCGGACATTTTGGTGATTTCACCAGATAGTCCCTTGACTAGAAGATGAAGTGGTTGTTTATCTGGAATTGACTCTCGGCGGACATCGGTCAGTCTCGACTTTTATAGTCATCGAACAATATCTTGGACCGTACAGTCTGGTGATCAGTTTTGTTGGTGAAATCTTGGCCATTCGTTTATTTTAAATTCAATCAGGGTCATTGATTTGTTTTAAACCTTTTCGCACGTGGGGCTTCTTCGTCACTCCAAACCAACTGCACGTCCAATTGCTGACCGTCCTCCGTCGCTATCGCCATGTGATGCTGTGCCTAGCCCCCTTGTTCATCCTCACCATCACGCTGTCATGCCCGTGCCTTGCCAAGTATTCATCGCACTCACCGTCGTGCGCCCGCGCGGCCCTAGCTCGCGTGCTGCCGCCCTCGCTCACGTGTCGCCACCCTCGCTGTGTGCCATCGCGTTCACCGTGCAACGCCGCCTGCCGCCTCACCCTTCGCAGACATCGCACCATCCTAGCTCTCACCCTTGCTTGATTTTCTAAAAACCCTCAGTAGGGTTTTTGTGTCTCGTGCGATCGGATGTGCGTGCGACGTGTCCTTCGGCATTTTTCAGGCTTCTACTTCCGGGGGTATTGTTTCCAATCTACCATTTCATCGATTATGCCCTAATTGCCTTGCTTGTTAATTAATTATGAAAATTTGCATATCTGATATAAAAGTTCAATCTTTTATTGCTAATTAGAGTAATTAGTTGACATTTATAGTACTTGATGCCATGTTGAGGACTTCTTTCTTATTCTGATATAGCATTGAGTCTCTCTATTGCTAGTGTCGCAATTGAGTGCATTGCTATTATTTCAATTGTTACATTAGTCCGCCGATATCAATTGTCGCAATTGATGTGTCCTTGATTTCATGGCTAAGATTTCTATGTGTGTCACTTGTCTGCGTTGCTTACACCTTTTACCTATTTCTATGTGGTGCAATGACAGTTTGGGCAGTGGATTAGGACAGTGGACAGGGTTAGTGTTTTTGTGGCAGTCCAGAGTTTTCTTGGGATGGTTAAGAGCCAAGCTCTTAATCATATCTTATTGAGGTACCTGGTCGTTTGAGATTGATGTGGCAATATATCTTGCAGTGACAAGTTGACAATATGGGCCGACAGAGACCGACAGCCGAGAAGGGGAAGGGGAAGGCTATAAAGCTTGAGAAGCAAAGGACAGGAGATCCAGATTGAGATCTTGCGCTAGTAGCGGCGAACGTGGATGTACCTCTTGAGAGGAGGAGTGGTAGCGCTGAGGATATCTGGTGCAAAGGGACGGGGGGAGCTGAGGAGGTCGACCCGACAGAGAGTAGTGACCACACCCTTTGTGTCATAGGTGCAGTCACGGAGAGCTCCTGCCAGTCGTTCAAGGCAGTCGAGAACCACGAAAAGAGAGACAGCCCAGCCAGCTTCACCATCGAAGCCACAAAGGTATCCTCATTCTAGAGCTGGGGTCTGCGCTGTTTGCACAGTTAAAACTGAGAGAGCTCGTCAGGCCATGGCCAGAGTTGCTGAGGAGGAGGTTGATCTGTTGAAGATGGAGAGCCTGACCATGAAGGCCAAGAGGAGAGTGAATTTCACTGCTTGGGTCCTTGTAGAGCGACATGGAGATGCTGGACAGTATTACAACGGAGGATATATGAGGCTCTCCATCAACAACTTGACTCTAAAGGCAAGATCTCAGTGTTTGCTGCACATCAGCACAGTTCCTTTGAGGCACTGAGCAGAGGATCTAGGGGTGACGTGGAGGAGCACATCTTGTATCTGCCTAGTCTTTCAGAGTTGGTCGCCCAACCCTTGACATACAATGAGGAGGTTGTGTTACAGTTTGACTATGACTACTGGAGGAGCCAATGTACCTGTGTTAGCTTCTCAGTTCTCTCCGGTAGTTCTCCGCTTGCTCCAAGAGTTCTCTCTTTTGAAGCTACCACCACTGAGTTAGCGATGATAGAGCCACTGCTAGCAGTTTCAGAGGCACAGCCAGCAGCCACTACAGCTGAGCAGCCTAGTGTTTCAGATGCAGCTGTCCTGGTTGAGGCCGGATATACTTTAGAGGAGGCAGCTTAGGCCCTTGTCACAACCTGTTCTGATGTGGACATGATACCTTCTGATAAGGACTCCAATGAAAATATTCACACATGGTAGATTCGGACTGCAGAATAGTACAAATTTGCAATGGAAGCCACAACTTCAAATGGAATCTAATTAGGGTGTTTATGTATATTTTGAAAAGCTCATGAAGTCTACTTTGAATAGATCTAGTCCCATCTTTATACCATATTGGAGTTAGCGCTAATCGTCATTTAACACAGAATTCATACACTCCAATTGATAGTTCGTTTGTAGTCGGATCATGAGGATCGACTCCACCAAATTGAAAATTATCATCTCACTGAAAGATCAGGCACTTAAGTCCTATCAAGTGGTTGCTCGGTGAGATCTACCCCTCTTTTTTGTAGTTTTATTCATATTCCCGCTGTCCACATAAAAGCCAAAAAAAAATCTTGAATCATTCCTGCTGTCTTGGACCTTTGAGCCTGTGGATCATTCTTTTCGGTAATTTACGTTGTTGAATTCATGGTTGCATCATCATGTCATGCTGCTGGTCTTAGCATTTAATCCATTAGAGTTTCGGGTTCTTGTCATGTCCTTGGCTCATATCTATAGTAGAAGGAAGAAATCAATTCAGATCTGAGTTTGTTGCAAATAACAGATTCGGTTACCAGATTTTGGTGTGCAAGAAAACAATAATATCTGTGTGATTTGTTGTTTGTTTGGAACATTTTTGCATAATCTAGAAAGATCTTCATGTTATCTTTGCAACGGAGCCACACTTGCCATAAAATACCAACTAAGCACGTCACAAACGCGAAAGAGATCTGAGGTATGTTGTCTACTGTTTTTATCTCTGTTTTTATTCCTTCCAAAAAAAATAGCAGGAGAGAAAAAGTGAAAAGAAAGAAAAGAAAAAAAGGAAGTAGCAGAAAAAGAAATAAAAGAATCGAGCTAAAAAATAAAGAGAGAAGAAGTGGGTTATAATTGTTGCTGTCCTGAACCTTTTGTATCATTTGTGTGACTACGTTTGTGTCTAGGCTCGTGTCTCTAGCTAGGTTTAGCCTAGGACCAGCACTGTACCGTTGTTGAACACTTATTCAACTTTGCATTTGTGAAATTGATTGTGCTAATTCTTGCAATAAATTGAAACTGTCCAAGCTCCACAAATTACTATAGCCAACAGAGTTTGTGTCCTTAGCAATTGCTGCATCCAATCTCTGTTGGTTGAGACAGTAGGTTGTAGATCACACCTGTTTAGCAAGAACATGTAAGAAATTGGTCGAACAGACTTGAAAGAAGCAGAGTGTGAGACAACCGCTCTTTGCCAATTTGTTTTGCTGTTTGCTAACCATAATAGGCACAACAAGAAAAAAAAGAAGCTTACGACTTATATTCGCAACAACTTGTGAAAACACATCAACTTTAGGTACATGACAATATTTTCCATCTAATCATTTCATCAACACCTTATTTTGCCTGAATATTTAACCCTCGTGTGCATACATTAACTGGGAGCTAAAAGTAGATAAAGAATTTGCTGAACATGATTTGTCTAAGAAAGAAAAGATTAATATTGCCTCTAGTGCTTTGACTGAATGTGTTTTGCTTGAATGGAAATATATTTGTACGCACAATAAAGTTCTAGAATCTTGAAAAGAATTTAAACTTCATTTTAGTGACGCTTTTATTCCTACATATTATGCTGATCATTTGCTCATGAAATTAGACAACTTGAGGCAGGATAGTATGGCTGTTACTAAGTACTTTCATCACTTTAATACTTGTGTCATATTTTGTGGCCTAAATGAATGTTAGGAAGATATAATGAGTAGGTTTATGCTGGGATTCAATTTTGAAATTCAAATTTTGCTCATTTGTCAAACGTACAACTCAATCTCGCACTTGTGTTTGCTTGCTTATATTGCTGAAAATCAACTTTTATCATCTAAAGATCCAGGCATGAATAATCACCATCACAGATTTGTGTAATGAATTGTTGATATGCCTTTGTCACAAAGAGATTGTGATAAAGAGGAGTTGTATGATACTAGATAGAGAGCACTCTTCTATTTTTTGTCATATGTCTAATATCGTGCACGAGAGTGAGAATAAGGTTAAAGAGGACGTTGAGCTAGTTGCTGAAAAAATGGATAATGATGCTTGTGTGACGCCAACTATATTCAAGAAGAGTAAAAAATGAAACACACTGTGAGTCCTTTGCCACATCTCGATCTTCTCATGCTGCTTGTGCTGAACTGCAATTGCCCTATGTTCATATTAGTGCTTTGCAGTGCTCAGTTGAGCTTCCAATGACTTATGCTTTGTTTCATAATGCACATTTGTCCTATGATTCTATCAAGTTGTGTGAAGTTTCGTTCATCCCAAAAACACACAACTAGTGTATGGTGTTTAAAATATTGCAGTTGAGTACACACCTTTTGAGGATAGGCCTTTTCATTGCACTAATATGAACGAAAAAAAGTTTGAGCTGTAAGGATCAAGGACACCGAGAAGGGGGTTGAATCGGTGGACTTATAGCACGAATTTCGCTACAAACTAAAACTATAAGACTTGACCACAACAGAAGCAATACTAAACAAGTCTAGTTGGCCAAGACCTCTAACAACGATAGTGATAAAGAAATAACAACAAGCAAGCACTAGCTTGATAGCCACCTAGAGAAATAAAAGAACAACCTATCACACTACTCAAACAGTAAGTAAATGCGGTAAGTAAAGAGAGTGAGATAGAGAGTGCTCAGTGATTTTTCCCGAGGTCTCAAAAGGTAGGCTCCTTCTCCTAATCCTCATTGGACCACTCTCATCGGAGTCTCGGTCCCTCCCGCCGTTCCCGAAACGATGCTCACAAGGGTACGCTTTACTCTCGGAGTGAAGACACCAGCGGTCTAGTTGTCGTACACAATATTCAAGCGCTAAAGCAAGCCTCTAAGGCTCAGGCGCTCCCTCTTGGTGTTCCTTTCAAGCGTGGGACCCGGAACCACGTACAACTTGACGACGTCTTCCACAATCTCGTCGAAAACTCGATCACCGACTCCTAGCCGATCTCTACTAGCACCAAAGATCTCCAATCTTGCAATGTGCTCTCTTGGTGGTGTCTCTTGGCCTTTCACAACTTGGCTCCAGCAATTTTGATCAAGGAAACACTGGAAAACGTCCCCCTCCATGGTTTAAATAGGCTCCAAGCCCAGAAACAACCGTTGAGACGTGATGTCATAAAGCTGACTGCTTTATGCAATCATCGAACTGTCTGGTGACTGGACCACCGGACTGTTTAGTGACCGGACCACCGGACTGTTTAGTGACCCTTCTTCCTTCTCGGCCAGGAAAACACCCTCTCTGGAATCCATTCCATAGGACACAGGACTGTCTGGTGCATACCTTCACCGGACTGTTCGGTTACTTTCACTTTTGGACTTCTAGAGACGCCTTCTCTGGACTTCAGCTTCTGGCTCACAGAATTGTCCGGTCATTGCTCCGACGTACTGTCTGGTCACTGATCTTCCTCGAGTCCAGAGAGCACCTCTCTCTGGACTGGCTTCTCTAGTGTTCACCTAACTGTCTGGTGACGTCATCGGACTGTCCGGTGACTGAGTCTTCAGCTGGTTCTTAAGCTCTGGTCTTCTACTTTGCTTGCTCTGCCACCTTTAGTGCTTTCTGAGGATCTAAGGAGCATTCACACCATCTAACACTTGTATAACAGGAGACAAATGACCTTAACCCTCTTAATAGTACCGATGTTCTTATAGCTCTTTAGCTAGTCCTTAGCCTTGGTCCTCCAACGCCCAGCTACTCCTCTTTTAGAGTTCATCCTTGTCATCCACCGAGAAAGCCCACCATATTAATGTAGAATTAGAGGGGTGGTACTTGCAACTCAACCGTTACCTACGGTTATACATTTAATCACCAAAATCTATCCATACCTTTTAGGGGACTTCAAAGGTTATCATGCTTACAATCTCCCCTTTTTTGGTGATTGATGACAACCATAGTACTCAAAAACAGTCCAAACAAGATGAAAGAAGATAGAGAATAAACCGCATCTCGAAAGAATATTACCCCCTTACCTTGATGACTCCTCAAATTTTTTTTGCAAGAGTTCCCCTCCTTTGTCACGGGTAGGAAGTGTCGCTCTCCTCCGGTTCACCCCCTGTTTGGTAGCTCTCTCCCCCTTTGTCATCTAATCATCCAAAAAGATGGCACCAAGGAAGTAAATAGAGAGGGAGAACGCTGGTTTGACAAAGAATAGTGCACGATAGAGAATGAGACGGGAGCGCATATGCACAACTGCAAAACAGATAAAGCACTAGGAGCCATACACAAAGAAGCCACGGGACCTGGCAGCGTAGTCGTCGGAAACGCTTAAAGAGGTGGCATACTCGTCCCCTGGAGATACGATGCGATAGCTTCGAATCCGACAGACATATACGAAATAGCCACTGCCATCTCCAACTGAGAGCGCTGCTGCAACCTCTCATAAAACTATCTGTTGTGCCATCTTCACTCCTCTGCAAGCCCTCTCTCCATCCATAGCCGCTCCTCAATATAGAGGTGCTCGAGTCGGATCCTCTCCTCAAACTCGACGCTCTCTCGACGCATAAGCTCAATCTACTCCTCTCAGAATCTCCTCTGCTCCTCCTGCTCTGCTTGAATAGCATCTAACCTGGTAGCAAGAGCAGGGTCAAGTGTAGCGCGAGAGGTCAGAGTCTTGTCTAGACCTGGAGCCTCTGTGCTCCTAGCACCCAGCTGTGCTACCTCCGGAGCATCAGTGCCAACATCCTCCGGTGCTGTGGTGTCCTCTCCTTCAGGGGTGCTCTGAGAAGTTGAAACCCATGGAACCCTGGAGTCAGATGGTTCAGCTGAACTGAAGGAGGTGGTGATCTCTAGCAATGCTAAATATTCCTCTTCAGTTATAACTCTGGCTCTCCTCATAATAGGCATTTGTATGACGAGCTCCAATCCCCTCATACACCACATCCTCCATCTGAGCAAGCAGCAAATTTGTAAAGTCAAAGATCTTATGTCTCAGCAGAAAGCATAGCAGCCACTGATGCAGTATGATAACTCTCTCTTTGTAGCCAGCAAGAGGCGCTATAGATCTCCCAAGCAACCCTCTCAGTACACGAGCCTCGTGTGTCAGGCGCAGAGGGTGCCTCGAGCAGTGCTCCTCATGAGGTGGCGAGAATGTAATACTCATCCTCTCATCACTCAGCTCCATCCCTCCAAATGGTCTGAACGGCGGTGAGAAATCCGGATGGGCCAAAGTGTGGATCCGTGTCTCTGAAGATATAAACTCAAGAGCTGTCAGACATCGAACCTCTCAAAATTGTGTGGCCCTCCTCGATACATAAACCATAGATAAGACCTATCGAGAGAGATCCACAAGGAGGCATAAAACTTCAAAACTACCTCCTAAATGAACCTCAGGGCTGGGTGACAAACTCTGACAATCTTGAAAGATAAGAGATGTGCTCCTCCATATCCACCTAGTTCCTCTGGCTTAGTGCCTCCAAAGAACAGTGGCGGTGAGTTGCAAACACTAAGCTCTTGCCCTTAGTGGAACCTTGCCTCCTGTAGGCCTCGTAGATCCTCCGCTAGAGTACGATCTAGAACTGACCAGCGTTCGCATGTCTCCCAGCGGGGACCCAAGCAGTGAAGTCCACTCTTCTCTTGGCCTTGATGGCCGGGCCTTTCAGCTTCAACAAATCAACCTCAAACTCAGCGATCCTGTCCATGGCCCGGCGAGCTCTCTCGGCTCTAGCAGTGCACACCTCACACACCAGTCCTTTGATGTGGACATCTCGGTGTCCTCTGCTGTGAGCTCTTCTGGATTGGCTCTCCCTCTGCGGTTCTCGACTTCCTACTGGCAGGAGCTCTTCGCGGCTGTGCCTCTGCCACTAAAGTAGTGGTCGCCACTCTTTGTCGGGTCGACCTCCTCAACTCCCCCTAGGACTCGGAGCTGCCTATCCGCAAAGCATCAAGCCTCCTCTGTGGAGGAACATCCACATCCGCTACAGCTAAGGCTCTGTCTCACTCAGGGTCGCCTGTCCTCTGCTTCTTCTTCTTCTCAGGCTCTACGGCCTTGCCCATTCCTTTTTCCTCTGAACTTGGTCTCTGCCTGCTCATACTGTCAGCTGTCTGAAAGATCAACTGACGTTGAAAGCACTACTGACCAGCTGACACTGCAAGATAGGATTAAGAGCTTGGATCTTAACCCGTCCAAGAAACCACTGAACTGACTTAGACTTTTGGACTTTCGCTGATTCTGTCCTGATCCGTTGTCCAACTGTCACTGCACCACATAGGAATAAAATATAGATTGGAAGCACAAAAGGTGAGCGACTATAAAAGAAGTCCTTGCGGTGGAATCAAGGACATATCACCGGTCAAATAAGGCAAATAAGTGCAACAGTTTATTGACAGACTAATGTCACAATTCTTAATATAGCAAAGCAATCAAATTGTGACACTAGGGACAGAAGACTCAATGCCATACTAAAATATGCAAGAGATGACCTCAATATGGCACTAAGTACGGAATTTGTCAACTAATCACGTCAATTGGCAATAAAAGGTGAAACCTTTAGGCAATTTGTACCAATTTTCGCAATTAATTAACAAGGCATGTGGGGTATTTTCGATGAAATGTATGAGATAGAATTCAAAACCTTGGAGAAGAATGCCGAAAACCACCAAAAATCACGTCGAAACACGTCCGATCACCTCGAAATCAAATACCCTACGAGGATTTTGGTGAGCACGGGTGACGGCTAAGGTTTAGGCACATGGCGAGGTGGAGAAGTGCAGGCGGCGCACTCTTGTGGCAAAGCTTGACAGAGCGGAGCAGACGGAGCGACGACGCGGCGGAGCTCGGGCGGCGGCCTTGGGCGAGCTAGGGTTGAGCAGTGCGCGCATGGAACGGCGCGGAGTAGGGCAGCGCGGGCGCGGCGAGGCGGTCAGCAGCTGCGAGGTGGAGCGCCACGGCCGGAGGCATGGGGCGCACGGCGGCGATTGGCGGCGGACGAGGTCATCTCGGCTCAAGACTCGCACGAATGTTAAAGTGGCAGAGGAAGAACACATGCGGGTATATAAAAACAAATCAACAGCCGGATTTGATCACAAAGAAAATGGATGGCCGAGATTTCACCAACAAAGCTGATCACCAGACTATCCGGTCCAAAGAATTTGTCTGGTGACTGTGAAAGTCTGGACTGTCCGGTGTCTAGAGAACTCCAATTGCAGATAGGCACCCGCTTCCTCTTCCAGTCACCGAACTTTTCGATGATACGGCCAGAATGTCTAGTGTCTATCCAATTTTGCAAAGTGACTGATCAAAAGATATAGTCACCGAAATTTCTGGTGAAGGCACCAGAATATCAGGTGACCTCAAGGAATTGCAGAATCAAGGAATTCTTTCAAGACTTTAAGTGTCCTCACCAAAGAACCAAAGAAACAGCACACTTGTCTGAAGAGAGAACTCTCAAACACTTTTTCATTCTTATCCTTAAAAAGCTTGTAGTGCACATCCTCATGGAAAAAGTTAGCATTAGGCATAATCTTAGGCACGCTCACCTTGGGACAATCCTTGGAGCGATGACCAACAAAGCTTCACTTCTCACAATAGTAGTCATCCGCCATGGGCGGGACTATCCATTCGAAGATCTCATCTTGGTTGCCAATGATGTTGATAGAGGAAGGATATGATCCTAAGCCCTTGTGATTGTGGTTGTTGATGAGATTCTTGCTTAGGATTTGCTTTTGAATTTGCCTTCCTCTAATAAGCCGCTCGAATGCATCCATCACGACCTCTCTCTCCTCCTTGAGCTTCATATATTCTTTCAAAATAGATGGCTCAAGAGTAGTACTTTCCTTAGAGAGGGTTAGATCACAAGAAGTAAAAGCTTCATTTAAATGCTTAGGAGAGTTAAGAAGAGAGTCAAGATCAAGAGCTTCATGGGAGCGGACCAATGCATTATGCTTCTCACTTAGCTCTACGTGCTTCACTTTGAGATCCTCATAGGACTCTTGTAGAACACCATGAGAGTGCTTAAGTGCATTGAGCTCTCCCTCAAGCTCTCGAACTCGAAATACCGTCACTTCATGCTACTTGGTCACCACCTCAATCTTCTTGGTCTTCTTGATGATGGTCTTGTTGGCCTTCTCGAGGAAGAGCACAAGATCATTGTAGCTTGGACCATCATTTTCATTATCATAGCTCTCCTCTTCTTCCTCAAGATCATCCTCCTCATCAGTGAAGCCCTCACAACTTCGGGCCATCAAGCATAGCGAAGGTGGTGGTAGCTCATTGGTGGAGCTAGTCGTGGCAATACCCGTGAGCTCTTCTTACTTGAAGATAAAGAGTCCGAATCATCATCGGTGAGCCACTCACTAACAATATAAGCTTTGTGTGGGGACTTCTTCTTCTTGCTTTTGCTCTCCTTCTTGACAAAGAACTTCTTCTTGAATTTTCTCTTGGGCTTGCGTTCTTCATCATCACTCTCACTAGAAGCTTCTTTCTTGCTCTCTTTGGCCTTGGGACACTCCTAAGCGAAATGGCCTTTCTTACCACAATTGAAGCACCCCGAGTTCCTCTTGGAAGATGAGGCTCTTCCCTTGTGAAGGAACTTTTCCATCAAGAGCGCAAAATCCTCATTATAACTCTCCTCATTCTCATCTTTCTCCACCTTCTTCTTCTTATTCTTGCCATTGGGTGATTCTTGATCAACTTGTAGGGTAAGATTCTTGGGCAATTGAGAGTCAATGGAGCTGCCCAACATGTATCCCTTATAGGCCATGAGTTTGGCTAGCATAACGTCAATGGTAAGAGTAGCCAAGTTGGCTTGGAAGAGACACGTGACGATGGAGTTGTAGCTCGGTGGCAACATCCTCAAGAGCTTTCTCATGATTTCCGCATCATCAATTTTGTCCTTGAGGCCCAAGGCATTGATCTTCTCCACCACTACATGCAATCGAGAGATGGAATCATATTTGTTCTTAAAAACATAGTAACGCTCTTCCTTGGCCTCGGAGGAGCTCTCATGGATGTTTTACAATTGGATCCATATCTCATGCGCGGTGGATGATGTATTGATTTTAGAAAAAACATTTTTAGAAATGCATCCATACATGGCATTATTGGCCTTAGCATTGTATTTAATGAAAATGGGATCAAGTCTCTCATTCTTATTCGTAACATTGCTAGTAACTTGCCATGCTTTCCCATTGATTGACTTTAGGTAGGCTTTCATGTGAGCCTTCTAATAAGAGTAATCGTCCCCATCAAATACAGGCGGGGTCTCCCTCCCGTTCGGCATCCTTTCTCAAGGTAGTAAAGCCTAAGAATGAGCACTTGGCTCTGATACCACTTGTAAGGATCAAGGACACTGAGAAGGGGGCTGAATCAGTGGACTTATAGCACTAATTTTGCTATGAACTAAAATAATAAGATTTGACCCCAACAGAAGCAATCCTAAACAAGTCTAGTAGGCTAAGACCCCTAACATTGCTAGTGATAAGAAAATAACAACAAGCAAGCAGTAGCACGATAGCCACCAAGAGGAATCAAAGAACAACCTATCACACTACTCAAACAGTAAGTAAATGTGGTAAGTAAAGAGAGTGAGATAGAAAGTGCTCAGCGATTTTTCCCGTGGTCTCGAAAGGTAGGCGCCTTCTCCTAATCCTCGTTGTACCACTCCAGCCGGAGTCCCGCTCCCTCCCGTCGTTCCCGAAACGATGCTCATAAGAGTACGCTTTACTCCGAGAGTGAAGACACCGATGGCCAGGCTGTCGCACACAATACCCAAGTGCTAGAGCAAGTATCCAAGGCTCGGACGCTCCCTCTTGGTGTCCCTTTTGAGCGAGGGACTCAAAACCGCTTACAAACTTGGCGACGTCTTCCACAATCTCCTCGGAAGCTCGATCACCTAGCCGGTCTAGCTTGCCCATACAAGAGTAATAGGAAAAGATCACTCCTCTCAAGCACTACAAGCTCTAAAAGTGTATGAATGCTCCCTATTACTCTCCTACTAGCACCAAAGATCTCCAATCTTGCAATGTGCTTTCTTGGTGGTGTCCCTTGGCCTCACACAACTTGGCTCCAGCAATTCTGATCAAGGGTGAGCCCAAAAACAACCGTTGGGACGTGATGTCATAAAGCTGACTTCTTTCTGCAATCACCGGACCGTCCCGTGACCCTTCTTCCTCCTCGACCAGGGAAACACCCTCTCTGTAATCCATTCCATAGGACACCGGACTGTCTTCCATGGACTGTCTGGTGACTTCAGCTTCTGCTTCACCGGACTATTCGGTCATTGCATCGACGAACTGTCTAGTGACTGATCTTCCTCGACTTTAGAGAGCACCTCTCTCTGGACTGGCTCCTGCAGGGTTCACCGGACTGTCCGGTGATAGAGTCTTCAGCAGGTTCTTGAGCTCCGGTCTTCGACTTTGCTTCCTCTGCCATCTTTAGTGCTTTCTGAGGATCTAAGTAGCTTTCACACTCTCTAACACTTGTATGACAGAAGATAAATGACCTTACCCCTCTTAATAATACCAGCGTTCCTATAGACTCTCTAACTAGTCCTTAGCCTTGGTCCTCCAACGCCCGGCAACTTTTCTTCTTGGGTTCGTCCTTGTCATCCATCGAGAAATCTCACCATGTTGATGTAGAATTAGCGGGGTGGTACCTGCAACACAATTGTTACCTATGGTTGTACATTCAATCACCAAAATCAATTCATACAATTTAAGAGACGTCAAAGGTCATGAAGCTTACATGAGCTCATATATTCTTTAACAACTGTAGGTTATATTGAATTTAATGTTCCTTGTGACCTGGGTTATTTTAAGAAGAGATTATTTTAGAATTATAGTTTGCAATATTTTAGCTACTCTTTTTTTATGCAATTGGCTAATATGATCATATTGAAGATTTATTAGTGTCTATAAGTGTTCATATGTACTACTCTTAAATACAGTTTTGAAGTGCAAACACAAGATCAAACAATAGCATGCACTAACACTAACAATGCTTTACAATGTTTCTCTACTTTTGTGATCTATCAATAGGAGTAGCTCACAAAATAGGAGATTTCGTTGGTGTGCCCAGGTTACGTGCTCATCACTCATCCCAATATGACAACAAGCAACTGTGGTGACCATTGGATCAAGTCAAGGACATATTGCTAAAAAGAAAGGGAGAAAGATGAGATCTTATATGTCTTTGCTATGCCACATGACTGTATCAAAGTAGCCCTGTGGCCTCCACCTTTTGTGATTTGTAGAGTGCATGGTTGGGTGGCTGCTTTTCAATCTTGTCACACCCCAAATTTTCCAATTTGGGTATGCGAACTTTTAAATAATAACAAATAAAAATTCCAATTATTTAAAGGATTTTTTTGTATTTATTTAGTTTTTAAAATTTGAACATATATAAAATTTCCTTGGAAATAAACTTTTATGATTTATCTATGATTTAACTATCTTTAATAAAATCAAATTCTTTTTAGTTTTAAAAGCAAGTTTATTGTACTTGAAAATAAAACTTTTCCTCAAGTTCCTGGAATGTATCTTAAATTGATAAAATGTTTTAATCATCAAATAAAACCTCTTGAAATGTTTCATTTTTATTCTAGAATCTTTTCAAACAAAATTATACCTATGTTTTAAAATAAGTAAAATAATACAATAAAAGAAAGAGGCAAAGAAAAAACAAAAAAACAGAATCCCACTTCCCTACCATGGGCCACTATTCTCCTCTAATCCCTTCCCTCTCCCACCTGCAAGCCCACCTGGCCTAGCCCAGCCGACCCCACCATCTCCTCTCTCCACTCACTGACGCACAGGCCCCGCTTGTCATCTCCTTCCCCTACCTCTAACCACCCAGCCACAACCACCGCCGCAACTCCCTCTGCACCCCTATCCGCTGCCATTTTCTTTCCCGAGATGGTCGCCATCCCTCCCTATTTAAACCGCACCGACCCATCGATTTCTGCCCTTCTCGAGTTCCAATTCAGCAAACAAAGCTCGCCCGATGCGCTGCCGCATGGGACCACCCCAGCAGCTGGGAGCACCACACCGCTCTTTCCCTCCTCGCGTTGCCCCTGTCGGATCGCTTCCCGTCTCTAGATGCCGCCTGAGTGTGCTGCCAGCCGCTGCCGAAGTCGTCGACCCGAGCCCTGCCATCGCGCCTCCGCTTCCAGTCAACTTCATCGTCGTCCAGTCCCGTGGTGAGAATCCCCACCTCTTCCTCTCTGTTTCCCCCTTGCTCCCGCAGAGATTCGGCCACTGGAGGCACGGCCCAAGTTCGCTAGAGCTCCGGCCATGGAGCCGCCGCCGTCGGCACTGGAGGCCGACCGGCCTGGCCATGACCCCCCGATTGTTGGATCCCGAGCAGAGGGCCCAGATTAGATCTGGTGTCCCTTTTGTTTATTTTAGAATCTCATCCATTCAGCTCAAATCCAACGGCCCAAATCAGATCAAGTCCCCTCTCAATTATTGTAAATCACGCTCGTTTTGAAATCGATGCACGGCATTAATTCACGGATTACCAAAATAAAAACAAATCAAGTCCTTTACTGCATCAGCATGATGTCGTGTTGACGTCAATAGAACCTTGTATTTAAAAATTGATTGGAAATCAGGGTTAATTAACTCAGATTAATCTATTAAAAATAATATAAATTTAATAATAATAGTAAAATAGTTAATAATATTATTAATTCGAATAATAAGTATTGTAACTATGAATTTTACACAAAAGCGCCTATCACTTACTTAATTTACAAATCAGTCCCTACCATGTTACAACTTTACATTTCAGTCTCTAATTAATTCTAAAAGTTACAATTATGTCCTCAAATTTTTATTTTAATAACAGATTAGCCCCATAAATAGCAATAATAATGATGAAAACTTTACCTTCGGATGAGGAATTTAATGATAATATTCACACATGGTGGATTCTACCACATAATAATACAAACTTGCAATGGAAGCCACGACTTCATATGGAATCCAATTACGATGTTTAAGTACATTTTGGAAAGTCCATTAACTCTACTTTTGAATGGATCTGGTCCCACCTTTACACCATATCGGAGTCACTGCCAATTGTTGTTTTAACACAGAAGGTGCTGCGTCACCTCAACTTGGACCGTTGGCCCGTATATCAAGTTGAGCCCGTTAGGTGCACATCCTAGGATTTGAAGATGACCCCATCACCCTTGGTCGTCCTCCACCTTATTTAAAGACTCAGCCGCCACAAAGAACACTCGATTTTTATAGATTGAAGTTTAGCCGCCGCTACTTCGCTTGCAACGCGCTTGTCAACTAGACCTCATGTCTTCTTACCATCGGAACCTCACCTTTTGTGTTTTTAGATTAAACTCATATTTTTATCTACTAGTTAAGTGCTTGTTTATCTTGTTCTTCGATTACTTGTAGGAATTGATCTTCATGATCTGGTTGATCTTGTAATGAGGACACCACACCTTCTATTCCAACCATTGATGGACCAAGCACTCGAGCCCGTGCACGTGAGATCAATTATGTGATTCTGCTTATGAATAATGGAGAGGACCCAAATGCAAGGGGAGTCCGCTGGAAGGTCTCGAACTCCAGAACAGCACCAGTTTGTGACGACCACCACGACTTCAAACAAACTCCGATTTTGATGGTTAAGTACTTGTTAGAAAGCTCGTCACGTCTACTTTCCAACGGATCCAGCCTCATCTTCATACCGTATCGGAGTTAGAGCCAATCGTCATTTGAAAATAGAAGCTGCTGCGTCACCTAAACTTGGACCGTTGGCCCGTGTATCAAGTTGAGCCCATTAGGGGCGCGTTCTAGGGTTTGAGGGCGACCTCAGCACCCCTGTGGTCGTTCTTTCTCCTATTTAAAGGCCTCAGCCACTGCCAAAACACTTGGGTTTTCTTTTGTTATAATTTAGCTCTTATGCAAACTTTCTGATCTTCAGTTGTCTCCAACGACCACCTGTTAGACAGCTTCTAAAATCCCATATTGTGAGAGATTTCTGGTTTGCCACATCTTGTTCTTGCTTGTTCTTCGATTGCTTGCAAAAATTGATCTTTCTGTTCAGCACGGTCAATAACTATTCGGAGTTGGTTCTGTGATTGCTAAGGCACACACGACCTGTTCGTTTGTAGTCGGATCGCGAGGGTCGACTCTACCAAATCGATAGTTATCACCTCACCGAAAGATCGGGCACCTCAAGTCCTATCAAGTGGTATCTGATTTCAGGTTTCTCGGTGAGATCTCCTCGCTCTTGTCTTTAGTTTTATTTTGTTTTTCCGACTGTCCACAGAAAAGCCAAAAAATACTTGATTTGTTCCCGCTGTCCCAGACCTTTTGGCCTTTGCATCTTCTTTTTAGTAGTTTGTTTTGTTGAGTTCGTGCTGCATTTGATTGGTTAGAGTTGCTGTTTCAACCGTATATTTACTTTCCATAATCATCTTATTCAACTTTCCATATTCCAAAAATCTGGATGCAATCTATAAAAGAGAGAAAGAATCAAAACAAATCCGAAAACCTTGATCTCACGAAATCTGGAAATAATCAAGGAAAATCAGGAAACATCTTCCATAATCAGGGTGCAATCCACGAAATCAAATCTAGATCCAAATTTGTTGAAAATAACAGATTCGGTTACTTGATTTTTGTTGCAAAAGGAAAGAGCCATATCTCTCTCATCCGTTCCTTGTTTGGTACGTTTGAGCACAATCTGGAAAGTTTAGGGCGTTATCTTTCGAACAGATCCGACCTAGCCACGAAACTCCACCCGAGCGCGTCGCAATAACAAAAGTGCTCTAATATCTACTATAAAAAAGAAATCCGTTCATCTTTTGAGACTAGTTGTTGCATATTACATAGGGTAGGAATTTGTTACTTTACAGTACCCTACCTTATGTAGTCAACTAGCGTCTCTCCTTGTACTTGGTGTGAAAATCTGTCCGTTGCTTGCACCAAGTCACGTTTTTCTTAGCGCACCATTTGCTACGTTTCTTCCTTGTAGCAGCAACTCGTATTGAAATTTTGAGCACTTATTCAACATTGCATTTGCTAAATTGATTGTGCTGACCCTTGCTACAAAGTGAAACTGCCCTAGCTCCACAGATTTCTACAGCAAATAGATTTTGTGTCCCTGGCAATCGCTCCACCAATCTCCACTGGTTGACACCGTTGGCTGCAAGTCACACTTCCTTGTATGGTAAGAACTTGATACTGGTTCTGATCGAGTGATCCACATCCTAGTAGTTGTAGAGCACACAATTGTTTCTCTACTTTGTTGCTAACAATGGCAGGACCTACGGAGGCATTCGACAAGGCGTATCCACATTCTCCTCGTACCAGGGGTATCATGATGCATTTTGAACGACAAGTACAGCTGCAGGTCAACGGATTAGCAGAAATATTCATGTAACAAATGAACGCCTTGGTACATTAGAAACTAGTCAAATTGAAACAGGTACCACTCTTGCTGAAATGAAGACAGCACAAGCCACCACCAACACCAACCTGGCCACCATTATGGAGCGGCTGGAGGTGCTGTCCCTACAAATTGCAAATGTCGTCCAACAACAAGCTGCCCAAAGTGAGATTGATGAACATGTGGAGGCTGATTATGATTATGGTGGTGACACCCAACAGGAAGATCTTCCCCGTAATAACAACCATCGAGAACGTTGTCGCCATAATGCAAATCAGCGCAGACAACCTCAGCAAAACAACCGTCATGCGGTACGTAACCAGCATGATTCATTTGCTAATGTGAAATTCTCTATACCTCCATTTAATGGCAAATATAATCCTGATGCTTATCTTGATTGGGAACTTGCTGTTGATCAAAAATTTGCATGCCATGCTGTTTCCATTGTTTCACAAGTTAGGGCTGCTACTAGTGAGTTTACAGATTTTGCTTCCATTTGGTGGCGTGAACATTGCAGCAAACATCCTAATAACATCCCCACCACTTGGGAGGCATTGAAAGCACTCATGCGTCGTAGATTTGTTCCATCATACTATGCTAGAGATATGCTTAACAAACTGCAGTGGTTGAATCAAGGAACGAAATTTGTTGACGAGTATTTTCAAGAGCTACAGACAGGTATGCTTTGTTTTGGCTTAGTTGAGGATGATAATGCGGCAATGTCACGTTTTTTGGGTGGACTAAACCGTGACATTTAGGATATTCTTGATTTCGATGATTATCACAATATCACGCGTTTATTCCATCTTGCTTGTAAAGCTGAACGTCAAGTGTAGGGACGACAAACGACAACACGAGCTAACTCTTTTGCAGGATAGACCACAATGTTCAAGCCATTCACACCGTCGACTACTTCACAGCCGGCATCACCATCTCCTGCCAGCAGCAAAACACGATTCTACACCATATTTGTCCACTCCAACAACGACCAAACCTCCTCTAGGTAATCCAGCACCTTGCACCTCGGTTGTATCCACGGGACGCACAAAAGACATCATCGCTGCAAGGGCTATGGACATGTCATACATGACTGTCCAAACAAGCGTGTCCTAATTGTTCATGATGACGGTGAGTATTCTTCAGCTAGTGATTTTGATGAAGACACACTTGCTCTGCTTGCCACTAACATTGCAGGACAGGACGAAGAACATGTTGCTGCTAATGCTGCTGATAAGTATTTGAGCCTTGTCGTACAACGTGTCTTCAGTACGTAGGTCGCTCCACAAGAACAAAACCAACAACACAATCTGTTCCACACAAAAGGTGTCGTACCCTCCAAATTTCGCCTTTTTCAAATTTCAGCCCCAATGCAAAAGTTCTTGAAAATCTTTGCCTCCGAGTTGTGCAATTTCAAAATTCACTAAAACAGAAGCTTGTTCAGCAACATGGAAAATTCGAAAAAAAATGCTAAAACTTGAAGTTTGACAAGTGCTGGTTCTTCTTCCTCGCTGTTATTTGTTTTTTTTTCCTCCCAAGTTTTTCTGGTTTTAGTGACTCTAATTCGACATCCCTTGACACACTTCTCCCTGGATAGAACTTCCTGTCCGTTCTTCTAATTTCTCGAGTCTCGGAGGGGCCTGATGGAAATTTTCCTGTTTGGCCCGACCCCTCCCGCACGAGCGCGCGCTGCCTTCTACCCCAGCCAGCGTCGCCCACCTGGCCGATGACGCTTCGGCCATGCCGTGCGCCGGCAGCTCCGCTGGACTTTGTCACAGCGACAACGGCCGTCTCCGTCACCTCCACACGGTAAACCACTTAGGGAGCTGCGCGCACACTGTTACACGGCGCGGTTTGCCACCTGTAAGGTCGCCGGAAGCCCCTCGCCGGACGCCGTCGACGCTGCCTCGCTGTTGGCGAAAACGGCTTGCTCACCAGCCGGAGTAACTCGTCACGAACCCTGCTGCACCTCCAGACGGCCGTCATCCCCTCTCACAGCCTCGCAATGTCTTGTCGAACTTCAATTCCGACCAAATGATGGAGAGCCGTCATCCTGGCCGCTCCCCGCGTCATCGCGCGCCCAAAGGTTGCCCCAGCTCGCCACGGCGCACGACAGCAAGCCTCGCGCGGCCACCTGGCGGAATTTCGTCTTCAATGCAGAGCTCTCACCATGACAGAACCAGCTGGAACTCCAATCTGCCGCTCCGGCTATAGAGCAACTCCACTGCTGCTCGTGCGCCTTCTTCGCTCTCCCTCCGCTCTACCAGGTCGAGTCTCTCCCCTTCGTTAGGAAAAAAATCCCCAATTCCCAGCTCCACCGTCGTCTTCCCCATGGCCGACCACCGCACGCCGCCGGCGCCAGCTCAAATTGGCCGGCCATTGGCCGCCGATGGCTGCCCGCGAGCACGACACACCTGCAGGCCAGCTCACCGACCCCAGCAAGGAGCCGCTGAGCGCTCCATTTGGCCACTCAACGCGCGTTGCCCTTAGCCGTCGGCCGAGCTCCGGCGGCAGCTTCTCCGGCACGAACATTGGTCCGAGCAAGGCTTCGAGCACCACCACCACCCCCCTAGGAAGCTGTAAAACCCACCAATCGAGCTTCCCCTGCAGCCATGGCGCACCTCCACGGTGTGCCCCTGCCGCACGCCCATTGTGCCGCGTCGCCGCCGCGTCGGCTCACCGCCAGCGAAGACAAGTTCACCCACGTGCTCTCCCCTACCCCGCACACGCCTGGAACAACTCCCTCTCACGGTCCGTGGCCCCAAATTCCTGGGACATTGGCCGCACGACGCTGCTCTGGCTCCGCCAGTGCGCGCCCAGAAATGGGGACGTGCCCCAGCGCGCAAACGCGAGTGAGACCAGAGACTCCGGCTCTTAACCAGAAATTTCGGGACACCCCTCTCTGGAAATGACGCATTTCCACCGAAAGCTCTGGCGGCTGATCGGAAACTCCGATACACACCTCTTTGGAACCGCCTCCTAGCGCACCGGAGTGTCCTGCTTTGAGCCGGAATGTCCGGTGAAATCTGAATTGCTGCACCTGCACAACCTCTTGGGGCACCAAAAAGGACCTCGTGTCCACTGAGTTGTCCCTAAAATTCACACAGGAACATGTCAAGCCATGATCACGAACTGAGCCCTGTGACCACGCCACCTATTAGTCTCTAACACAGCCACATTTGTCACCAAGTCACCACGACACCACCACGCCCAGAATCAGAACACCGTGCACCGTCAAAACACTGTCACCTGTCCTAACCACCGAAGCACAGCACCACCAGAACTTTGTTCTTTTATTGGTTGCCTTGGATTTTATTAGTTCGCGGTTAGGCTTATATTGGTGTGTTTGGTCTATAACTGACGAAGAGTTTGAAGAGGAAGGAGCTGAGGACCCGGAGTACGAAGAAGAAGCTGAATTTGCCTCTGAAGGCAAGCTCTAATTCCCCTTGACCATGCCTAACCCATGTTTTGCAAGCGCACCTATTAGAAAATAAGACTGCTCGCATGATTATTTATTTATTTTTTTGAATTGCAAAAGCATTGTGTAACTAATGCCCTAATTGTTTTTACGTACTTATATTTATGTCAGTAACTTGCTGATATTGATAGAAGTACGCCTTGTAAACTGTTGATAGCACCCCCTTGTTAACTCTAGGTATTCCGGCATTAAGCATTTTAGTGCACGGGAAGTTGCCTTGAACTAGAAACGCTTAGGACCCCTGTACTGCGACGCTCGACGTCGCCATACCATTACTTCACAACATACGGTTTGCAAAGGGTGTTAAAGTGTCATTGGTGGTGTGAGTAAAATGAAAAGAGGGCAGGAGTAGTACAACCAGTGTTAAGTGCTGAAGTGAGGAAGGGAATAATTTTGGATGGGGGGCGGGACTCATTTTGGTGCTGGTGTGGAGATAGTGTGTAGTCGACGATTTTGTTCACCTGTCGTGCACGAGTCGCCGCCCCGCCATATAAGGACCGGTTCTATGGACCTCATCGTAGTGATTTTCGTGCAACCACGGAACCCGATGGGCGGGACTTAGCTTGATCCCTAAGTGAGTCACATTGATCTGCCTAAGGGGTCAGTAGGACGCAAGTGGCCAGGAGAAGAACGTGGGTTCCTCAACGTTCAGCTCGACAGAAATGATTGCCCACGTCGTGAAAACGTATTTTTCCATGGATAATAGCCCCTGGTTTGTGATACCCAGTGAAAGTGAAGGGGACCATGAGACGACGTGATCGTAGTAATCCCACGGTCTGGCTCCGGGAATGCATAGAAATGCGCGTCGTCGGGACTCAGAACCTCTCGATAGATGATGCCCCGGTTTCTACTTGAGGCGGAATCTGTGATAAGCTTAGCGGGTTGAGTTGAACGTTATGTAATCCTCTAGCACGAGGACATAACTCGTGGGTACAGTGTACAACCTCTGCAGAGTTTTAAATCTTTCCAAAAAGTCCATTGCCACAGGTCAGGGCACACTACAATTTGGGCTCAGTAGATTAGTCTCTATTATCATACCTTATTGGCATGAGTGGGTGTAGCGACCCGTGTTTTCGGAAGGTGTCAGCAGTGAGCCGAGGGACGGCATGGACACATGCCTGCGCCCAAATTAAAAGTGGGAACTGTGGGAATGGAGAGAACTCTTCCCCAGGTCCAAACAACTAAAACATGAGAAAAGTACTGTTTTTTATATACTTCTGTTTCAAATGTCTATTCCCTAGTGAACCTTGCACAAAATTTGCTTTATGCTGAAAACAAAACCTGTACCTTACAATTGTTAATTCCATGCATACTGTTTTGAGCTATCCCCAATGGGATTAGAGCTTGTTGAGTACTTTTAGTACTCACCCCGCTTGCTGAAAAATAAATCACCAGATGAGGGAGATCCGGAAGATGAAGCTGCTGATTTTGAGGAGTAATTGCCCTGTCCTATGCTCAAGTTAGTGTGTGGTTTCCGCTGTGGTGTGATGCTCTGTTTGAATTAGAGTTGTTGCATGTAACTCCCGGTTTGTAATCTAGCACTCGTATGGCAGACTCTGAAGTTCGAACAGCTCGCTGTAACTTCTATGTATGTGCAATGACATCACTTCGTTTATGTGTGTTAACTACGATCCTTGGGATTGCTATGTCATGCATGAATACCTCACGAAATTGGGGTATGACAAAAGGTGTCATTCAAGAGAGGTCTAGTCGCATAATCATTGATGGGGGAAGCTTTAACAACTTGGCAAGCACAGATATGGTCGAGAAACTCACTCTCCATAGTCGACCGCATCCCCATCCCTATCACATTCAATGGCTCAAGCAAGGTGGTAAGATGAAGGTGACACGCTCTGTACGCATCCACTTTTCTATGGGTTCGTATCATGATTCTGTTGATTGTGATGTTGTTCCGATGCAAGCATGCTCTTTGCTGCTTGGTAGACCGTGGCAATACGATACTGATTGTGTGCACCATGGCCGCATGAACCAATACTCACTCATCCTTAAGGGCAAGAAAATTATTTTGCATACTATATCCCCAGAACAGATAATTAAGGATGAACTTGCTAAAGCAAACAGAGAGAACAAACATAGTGATTTGCAAATTTTGCAAAAAGAAATTAAACTAAAAGCTCCTATTTTGCTAGCCACACATGCTGATCTTGATGAGTGCAATGATGCTAATCTTCCTTACTATGCTCTCATGTGTACACATGTATTGTTCTCACTTGATGATGTGCCGCCTGTTGTTGTACCACCAGCTGTTACTAAGCTTTTGCAGGACTTCTCTGATATTTTTCCGAATGATGTCCCTGCTGGTCTTCCTCCTCTTCGTGGCATTGAACACCAGATTGATCTCATTCCAGGATCATCATTGCCGAACCGCGCGCCATACTGCACTAACCCAGAGGAAACAAAAGAAATTCAGCATCAAGTACAATAATTGCTTGATAAGGGATACATTCGTGAGTCTCTTAGTCCTTATGCTGTTCCTGTTTTGTTAGTGCCCAAGAAGGATGGTTCATGGCGCATGTGCATTGACTGTCGTGCCATTAATAACATAACAACTCGCTATCGTCAACTATACCGAGGTTAGACAATATGCTTGATGAGCTAAGTGGCACTATTCTGTTCTCTAAAGTTGATTTGCATAGTGGGTATCATCAAATTCGCATGAAGTTGGGGGATGAATGGAAAACAGCTTTTAAAACAAAATTTGGTTTATATGAATGGTTGGTCATGCCTTTTGGATTGACTAATGCTCCCAGCACTTTCATGAGATTAATGAACGAAGTTTTGCGGGCTTTCATAGGCAAGTTTGTGGTTGTTTACTTTGATGATATTCTGATCTATAGCAAGTGTTTGGAGGACCATTTGTACCATTTGCATGCTGTTTTTGATGCTTTGCGAACTGCACGTCTTTTCGGGAACTTGGCTAAGTGTAGCTTCTGCACAGACCGTGTTTCTTTCCTTGGCTATGTTGTTACAGCACAGGGTATTGAAGTGGATAGCACCAAGATTGAAGCAATACAAAGCTGGCCATCTCCCACCACTGTGACGCAAATTCGGAGTTTTCTTGGACTTGCTGGATTTTATCGTCGGTTTGTTCGTGATTTCAGCACCATTGCTGCTCCGTTGAATGAACTCACGAAAAAGGGTGTTCCCTTCTCTTGGGGCCAGCACAAGAAGAAGCCTTCCTAATTTTAAAAGATAAGTTGACCCATGCACCCTTACTTCAGCTCCCTGATTTCACTAAGATGTTTGAGCTAGAATGTGATGCTAGTGGAATTGGGTTAGGGGGCGTTTTATTGCAGGAAGGAAAAACGGTAGCATATTTTAGCGAGAAATAAAACGACGCCAGTTTGAACTATTCCACTTATGATAAAGAACTTTTTGCGCTGGTTCGAACTCTTCAAACATGGCAGCACTACTTGTGACCTAGGGAATTCATTATTCATTCAGATCATGAATCTTTGAAACACATTCGTAACCAATCAAATCTGAACCGTAGGCATGCTAAATGGGTGGAAATCATTGAGTCTTTTCCTTATGTTATCAAGCATAAGAAAGGGAAAGAAAATGTGATTGCTGATGCTTTCTCTCGTCGCTACACTATGCTCTCACAATTGGATTTTAAAATTTTTGGGCTGCAAACTGTGAAGGACCAGTATTGTCTTGACCCTGATTTCAAAGACATTATTTTGAATTGCAAAGAGGGCAGAACATGGGGAAAATACTTTATGGATGATGGATTTTTGTTCCATGCTAACAAGTTATGCATTCCAGCTAGTTCGATTCGTCTTTTGCTGTTACAGGAAGCACATGGAGGTGGACACATGGGACATTTTGGTGTTAAGAAGACAGAGGACATCCTTGCAGATCATTTCTTTTGGCCGAAGATGCGACGTGATGTGGAAAGATTTGTCGCTCGCTGCACCGCCTGTCACAAAGCTAAGTCACGAATCAACCCCCACGGTTTGTACAGTCCTCTTCCCATCCCTACTGCTCCTTGGGAGGATATTTTAATGGATTTTGTTTTAGGATTGCCTAGAACTAAGAAGGGGAGGGACAGCATCTTTGTTGTTGTTGATAGATTCTCCAAAATGGCTCACTTCATTCCTTGTCACAAGAGTGACGATGCGACTAATGTTGCTGATTTGTTCTTTCGCGAAGTTGTTCGCTTACATGGGGTGCCAAAAACAATAGTTTCAGATCGTGATACAAAATTTCTTAGCCACTTTTGGAGAACTCTATGGAACAAAATGGGGACAAAATTACTTTTCAGCACCTCATGTCATCCCCGAACTGATGGTCAAACTGAGGTAGTTAATAGAACTTTATCTACCATGCTTAGGGCTGTTTTGAAAACAAATCTTAAACTTTGGGAAGATTGTTTACCTCATGTTGAGTTTGCCTACAACCGTTCTATACACTCTACCACACACATGTGCCCTTTTCAAATTGTATATGGTTTTATTCCTCCGGCACCAATTTATTTGATATCTATTTCACCTTCTGGTAAAGTTAATTTTGATGCCGAGAAACGTGCCCAATTCATGCTGAAAATACGTTAAAAAACAAAACAGAACATTGCACACACAAATTCAAAGAATCACGTGCCCAACAAGTAAAGGAAGGAAACTCATTACTTCTGAATGCACACACAAATTCAAAGGATCGTTTTCCTAATTTGCGCAAGTCTAAGTTCATGCCTCGTGCTGATGGTCCATTCAGAATATTGCGTAAAATTAATGATAATGCTTATAAAGTCGATCTACCTGCAGAATATGGTGTTTCTTCTACTTTCAATGTTGCAGATTTGAAGCCATATGTAGGTGATGAAAAAGCCATTTCGTTGAGGACGACTCCAATTCAAGAAGGGGAGAATGATGAGGACACCACACCTTCCATTTCAACCATTGATGGACCAATCACTCGAGCCCGTGCACGTGAGATCAAATATGTGATTCTGCTTATGAATAATGAAGAGGACCCAAATGCAAGGGGAGTCCTGCCGGAAGGTCTCGGACTCCTTAACAGCACCAGTTTGTGACGACCAACACGACTTAAAAAAACTCCGATTTTGATGTTTAAGTACTTGTTGGAAAGCTCCTCACGTCTACTTTCTAACGGATCCAGCCTCATCTTCATACTATATCGGAGTTAGAGCCAATCGTTATTTAAAAATAGAAGGTGCTGCGTCACCTAAACTTGTGCCGTTGGCCCATGTATCAAGTTGAGCCCATTAGGGGCGCGTCCTAGAGTTTGAGGGCGACCTCAGCACCCCTGTGGTCGTCCTTTCTCCTATTTAAAGGTCCCAGCCACCGTCAAAACACTTAGGTTGTCTTTTGTTATAGTTTAGCTCTTATGCAAACTTTTTGATCTTCAGTTGTGTCCAACGACCACCTGTTAGACATCTTTGAGAACACACAAGACCCGTCCACAAGTTTTAACTAGCACTATCCATCCTCTAGGATAGGGATCCCAAGTGCCTACGCAATCGGGTCCTGGAGCCGTGAAGAGCCTACCACTGATGAGGTGGGATATCTCGATATCATGCGGGGAGTCATAGCTCTACACCACACTAACACAACACCGTCAACCCACAGGTAAACAACCGGTCTCGGCAAGCTTCAAGATCAAGTCACTACCCAAACAGGGTAACGTGCTGTGCATTGTTGTCAACTGAGCGTACAAGGCTCGAAGGACTCAGTCCTCAATTGCCGGGGCAGGCACTCTCTCCATCCTCAACGCCAACAACCAATAAGTCTCATGGAAATATCTCAGCTCAGATCTTCTCGTTGTACCCACCACAGAAACGCCGACAGGGACTTCTCAAAAGTCCCCCAGCTCCTCATACTCCATCCTGCCCCCGCTAAATAGTTATGTATAGTTATTTGCAAAACTCACACATTTGAATCACAGTTCGAAAGCATTTAACACAAATTCCATTTTTATTGTGATAGGTGTGAGATAAAAATAAATGCAACTAAGCATAGCTAGGCATAAAAATAAAATAATTATTCTAAAGCAATCCTAGGGTTCATATTTGTGGAACAATAAATAGGCACGGCTTAGGAATGTTGCTAACATATTTTAAAATAGTTGACATGCAAATTAGGGTTGCAAATAAAACATGCAGTTTAAAATACTGGGTACAAAAGTGATCAAGGAACGCGGCTTGCCTGGCAGCTCGGGATTGTAGTCGGGATCCGGGTCGTTGAACTGAGCGGGCTCGCGGAACTCCTCCTCTGGAACACCAGCTAAACACAGCACAAACAGGGGTCAGACACTAGGTACGCAACAATTAAATCTGGTAATTAGATCTATATTGAAGCTACTAGGCTAAATGTGCGCAAAACGTTTCTCGAAAAAATCTACACGACAACTGCGACGAGACAAATTAACGGAACAGTTTTGGGAAACATCTGAGTTCAAACGGAGTTCCTCGAAAATTGTAGAAGATTTAGACCATTAATCGCAACTTGATTAGCAATTAATTCATCAATCGGAGAGAGGGGAAATTTCTTACCGGAGAACTGAAATCGGAGACGAAGTCACGCTGGAAAATAGGAGATCAGAAACCGGAACCGCGCACTGGAGATTTGGTGTCTCGCGGAAATCGAAGATCGGACAGGCCTGTCGGGCGTCGTTGCTCGGGAACGGCACGCGAAGACCGCGTGACGGCTCGGCGCGGGATCCGGCTCGGCGCGGATGGCTCGGTGACGCGGCGCGAGGATTCACGAGCGGACGGCGGTGGTGCTGACGGCTCGGCAACGCGCGGTAGACGACTCGGTGATGATGGCGACATGAAGACAGTGCGGAAGACAGGATCCAGCGACAGAAGTCGAGACTTCACGCGGAAACGAGCTCGACGGCGCGATGAACGAGGTTGACAGTGACGGCAGCGAGCGACTGCGACGCGGGATCGAGGTACGGCGATCGACGCGGTCGGGGAACAGGGACGGAAGCAGGCACGTCGAGATCGAGGCGACGCGTGCGGGCGGCGATGCGGACCAGAGCGGCGTAGGAGATTTTTCTGGAAAATGGGGAGGGGAAAAGGAAGGTGAGGGAGAGGATAAGAATGAGAGGGGATATTTACAGGAGGTATTAGCTTGGGATTAGAGCCAATAATTAATCTCAGCCCAAATAAAAATCCGCAGGCCTAATTATTCTGGCGTCCGAAAAATTAAAAGAAATTTTTTTGAGTAATTCAGAATTAATTTCGAGACAATCGGTGCTTCGATTAATTTGAAAAATCTTGAGATGTTACAGACTCCCCCTCTTACAGGATCTCGTCCTCGAGATCAAGAAACAGACTCAAACAGATAGGAAAATTCCTTCCTCAGACTCTCTTCCTTCTCTGAGGTAGCCTCTCGCTCGGTGTGGTTGCTCCACCGGACCTTGAGAAACTTGATCTTGGACCTCCTCGTTTCCTTGAACGCTTCATCAAGAATCTTCACCGAGTACTCCAGATACTCGAGCGTGTCCTAAATATCCAAAGCATCGGAGACAACTTGCTCCTCTTATACTCAAAGATACTTCTTCAAGTGAGAGACGTGGAACACCGGATACACACCCGTCAGCTCGAATGGCAAGTCCAACCTATAAGCATGCTCACCGATCTTCCTCAGAATCCGAAAAGGACCAACAAACCTCAGAGCCAACTTTCCTCGAACATAGAAGCGACGGGTGCCACGAACAGGTGACACCTTGAGATACACCCAATCATCAACCTTGAAAGAAAGGGGCCTCCTCCTCTTATCCGCGTAACTCTTCTGACGGCTCTGAGCAATCCGAAGATGCTCTCTGATCTTCTCAACTTTCTCTTCTGCAGCTTTGATGAAATCAGGACCAAAGAAAGACCTCTCACCAATCTCTGACCACATGAGCGGGGTACAGCATCTCCTGCCATATAACGCCTCAAAAGGTGACATCTCCAAGCTGGCCTGAAAACTGTTGTTGTAAGAGAACTCCGCAAAAGAAAGACGGTCCTCCCAGCTCTGCCCATAGGTGATCACACAAGCCCTCAACATATCCTCCAGAATCTGGTTCACACGCTCTGTCTGACCATCTGTCTGAGGATGATAAGCTGAACCGTACTGTTTAACCATAGCCTCATGCAAGCTCCTCCAGAATCTCGCGGTAAATTGAGGCCTGCGATCAGACAAAATGCTCCTCGGTGCACCATGCAACCTCATGATGAGATCAATGTACAACTTGGCCAACTGATCAACTAAGTACCTCTCATTCACAGGGATGAAATGAGCAGTCTTCGTCAATCGATCCACCACCACCAAGATAGCATTATGATGACGAAACGTCAACGGCAAACCTGTGATGAAATCCATACTGATGTCATCTCACTTCCAAGAAGAGATCGACAACGGCTTCAGCAATCCAGCCGGTCTCTGGTGCTCAGCCTTAACTCGCTGGCAAACATCACACAAGCCAACATACTCAGCAATGTCTACCTTCATGCCACCCCACCAGAAACGAGTCCTCAGATCCTCAAACATCTGGGTGCAGCCTGGGTGGATAGAAAACCTCGAATCATGAGCCTCTCTCAGAATAGCATCCCGCAACTCTAGCACTCTCGGAACACAGATACGGTCCTCAAACCACAAAGCACCTTGCTGATCCACACAGAAACCCGGTGCTTTGCCTCTCCTCATCTTCTTCAAGATCGACTGAATCAACAACGGCTGCAACTTGAGCTCGTGCAAGAAACCCTGAGGAACAATCTCAACTCCTAAACTGGTCAGATCTGCAAGAATCTCTTACTGTCCAGACATCAAAAAGAACAAAAAGCCTTGCGACTCAAAGCATCGGCTACCACATTGGCTTTACCTGAGTGATAATTCATGCTAAGATCATAATCCTTAATCAACTCAAGCCACCTCCTCCGCCTCATGTTCAGCTCTGCCTGGGTGAAGATATACTTGAGACTCTTGTGGTCGGTGAAGATCTTACATCTGTTACCGATCAGATAGTGCCGCCAAATTTTCAAAGCACGAACAACAGCTGCCAACTCTAGATCATGCGACGGATAGTTCAAGTCATGCTTCTTCAACTACCTCGAAGCATAGCAAACCACCTTCTTGTTCTGCATCAGCACACAACCCAAACCCTGACGAGAAGCATCACAGAAGACCTGGAAATCCTGGTGAATATCCGGTAAGGTCAAAACAGGTGCAGAAGTCAACCTTATGTTCAGCTCCTGAAAACTCCTCTCACAAGCATCTGACCACATAAACGGCACTCCCAACTGAGTCAACTCGGTCATAGGCTTAGCAATTTTGGAGAAGTTCTCAATGAATCGGCGATAATAACCTGCCAATTCAAGAAAACTCCTCACCTCAGAGACTGACCTCGGAGACTCCTACTCCACAACAGCCTTGACCTTCTCAGGATCAACGACAACTTCCTCAGCTGTGATAACATGACCTAGAAAAGCAACTTTCTCAAGCCAAAACTTACACTTGCTGAACTTGGCGTACAGCTGATGAGACTTCAACCTCTCACGCACAACTCTCAGATGCTGCTTACGCTCTTCCGCTGACTTGGAGTAGATAAGTATATCATCAATGAAAACCACCACAAACTTATCCAACTCAACCATGAACACCTTGTTCAGCATGTTCATGAAGTAGGCAGGTGCATTAGTGAGTCCAAAAGAAACGATCAGGAGTCATAAGACCCATATCTCGTCACGAACGAAGTCTTCGGAATGTCGAAAGGACGAATCTTCATCTGGTGATACCCCGATCTCAAATCAATAGAGGAAAAGAACTTCGCACCCTTCAACTGATCAAACAAATCATCGATCCTCGGCAAGGGGTACTTGTTCTTTATCGTCACCTCATTCAAAGAACGGTAGTCAACGCACATGCCCATTGACCTATCCTTCTTCTTCACAAAAAGCACTGGGGCTCCCCACGGTGAAGCACTAGGTCGAAAGAACCCTTTACTCAAGAGCTTATCGATGTGCTCCTTAAGCAAAGCAAGCTCATCACAAGACATCTGGTAAGGCCGCTTGGCAATCGGCGCAGTACCAGGAAGCAGATCGATCACGAACTCAACATCTCGATCTGGAGGATGTTCTAGCAACTCATCTGGAAACACGTCTGGAAACTCACGAACAACTGGAATTTGCTCAAAAGACAACTCCTGCAAGCTGCAAACTAAAGGTGAAACTCTGGACATTCTAGAGGCGCACACCACTCGAACACCGTGGTGGTTAACCAAAGACACAACCCTCTCAGCACAAGTGATGACTCCGTTGTGCCTCGCCAGCCAATCCATCCTCAAGATGACATCAATGTCATGCGAGGGAAGGACCATGAGATCGGCTAGGAAGACCACACTCTCAATCAAGATCCGAACACCTCTACACTCAACACGACTCTTATAAACTCCAAGTGGTGAAGTGGTAAGTGTAGGTATAGCTTGTGTGGTTGCAAACGCCGACAACACAAACGAGTAAGTAGCCCTCGAATTAAACAAAACCATCGCTAAGTAAGAGTGAATCAAGAACTCACTAACAACGACGTTAGGTGCCTCCTGAGCCTCCTCCACAGAAATGTGGTTCAGGCGACTGCGCGTGACGCTTAGCGGAGCAGTGCCACGGCCCGCTGAACGCACTCCACGACCTCTAGACTGGTGCGGTGGCCTAGCAGGAGTGGCAAACTGCACACCACCTCCCCCGGGACTCGGCTGTAGGTGCCTCAGGCACAGAAACGCCTTGTGACCCTCCTGGCCACACTCGAAATAGCGAACCGAGGGCTGACCTGCTGTCGGACGAAAAGCGGACTGCTGCTACTGAAAGGCACCTCCCTGACTTTGCGAACTCTGCCGCTGAACGATAGCTGGAGCAGGAGCAGTGAATCGGGCGAAGGTGGACTATCCCGATCCCTGCTAGAATGAACCACTGAAGGGCTGACGCTGCGAAGCCTCACGACTGGGTCCCTGACCAGCTGCCCTCCTCTTAGCATCCCTGGACCGATCGAGCTTCTGATGTGACACCTCCAAAGTCAGGCATCTGTCAATAAGCTCACAAAGGCTCCTCTGAACACCACCATCCAGGTACAGGAGTATCTCAAGACGCAGGCTCTTTCGAAACCAGTACATCTTGCGACGCTCGGTCAAAACCTCCGCTGGTGCAAAACCAGTACATCTTACATCCTGTAAGAGGGGGATATTTATAGGAGGTATTAGCTAGGGATTAGAGCCAATAATTAATCTCAGTCCAAATAAAAATCCGCAGGCCTAATTATTCTGGCATCCAAAAAATTAAAAGAAATTTTTTTGAGTAATTCAGAATTAATTTCGAGACAATGGGCGCTTCGATTAATTTGAAAAATCTTGGGATGTTACAGACTCCCCCTCTTACAGGATCTCGTCCTCGAGATCAAGAAACGAACTCAAACAGATAGGGAAACTCCTTCCTCAGACTCTCTTCCTTCTCCGAGGTAGCCTCTCGCTCGGTGTGGTTGCTCCGCTGGACCTGGAGAAACTTGATCTTGAACCTCCTCATTTCCTTGAACGCTTCATCAAGAATCTTCACCGGGTTCACTTTTAAATGCCGGTGTAATCTTTCTCAGAGATTCAAGAAAGCTTTAAATTTTATTTTACTTTAAAGATGCAAGAAAGCTTTATTTTAAAACTGTCAAATTTTATTATCTTGCCTCGCAGGGATCTCCGTTATCCCGGACGGGGGTTCACTTTTAAATGCCGGTATAATCTCCACACCCGGCCACAGCTCAAAGGCCGAAGTCTAAAACATTTTGAAATAGAAGAGGAGAAAGGAAAACAAAACTACTCAACGAGGAGCAAAACTCATGGGGTTCCTTCTAAAAAGGACGTGGCAATGCGCATTGACTATAACTCTGCAGAGGTTATGCACTTGGACCCACGAGAAGTGTCATCGGGAACTACCGTCGTAGTCTCGACGAACACACAAGACCCGTCCACAAGCTTTAACTAGCACTATCCGTCCTCCAGGATAGGGATCCCAAGTGCCTACACAATCGGGTCCTAAAGCTATGAAGAGCCTACCACTGATCAGGTGGGGTATCTCAATCTCATGTGGGGACTCATAGCTCAACACCACACTAACACAACACCGTCAACCCATGGGTAAACAACCAGTCTCGACAAGCTTGAAGATCATGCCACTGCCCAAACAGGGTAATGTGGTGTGCATGGTTGTCAACTGAGCGTACAAGGCTCGAAGGACTCGGTCCTTAATTGTCAGGGCAGACACTCTCTCCAACCGCAACGCCAACAACCAACAAGTCTCACGGAAAGATCCCAGCCTGAATCTTCCTGTTGTCCCACCACGCCCACAGGGACTTCCCAAAAGTCCCCCAGCTACTCTTACTCCATCCTGCCCTCGCTAAATAGTTATGTATAGTTATTTGCAAAACTCACACATTTGAATCACAGTTCGAAAGCATTTAACACAAATTCCATTTCTATAGTGATAGGTGTGAGATAAAAATAAATGCGCATAAACATGGCTAAGCATAAAAATAAAATAATTATTCTAAACAATCCTAGGGTTCATATTTGTGGAACAATAAATAGGCATGGCTTAGGAATGTTGCTACCATATTCTAAAATAGTTGCCATGCAAATTAGGGTTGCAAACAAAACATGCAGTTTAAAATACTAGGTACAAAAGTGATTAAGAAACGCGGCTTGCCTGGCAGCTCAGGATCATAGTCGGGATCCGGGTCGTCGAACTGAGCGGGCTCGCGGAACTCTTCCTCTGAAGCACTAGCTAAACACAGCACGAACAGGGGTTAGACACTAGGTACACAACAATTAAATTTGGTAATTAAATCTAAATTGAAGCTACTAGGCTAAACGTGCGCAAAACATTTCCCAAAAAAATCTACACGACAACCGTGACGAGACAAATTAATAGAACAATTTTGGGAAACATCTGAGATCAAATGGAGTTCCCCAAAAATCATAAAAGATCTAGACCACAAGGAACTAGATTAATCGCAAAACAATTAATCGCAACTTGATTAGCAATTAATTCATCAATCTATTGGAGAGGAAAAAGTAATTGGAGAGAGGGGAAATTTCTCACCGGAGAACCGAAATCGGAGACAAAGTCACGCTGGAAAATCGGAGATCAGAAACCGGAATCGCGCACTGGAGATTCGGTGTCGCGCGGAAATCGAAGATCGGATAGGCCTGTCGGGCATCGTTGCTTGGGAACGGCGCGCGAAGACCGCGTGATGGAGCGGCACGGGATCCAGCTCGGCGCGGACGGCTCTGTGACGCGGCGCGAGGATTCACGAGCAGACGGGCGGACGGCGTCGGTACTGACGGCTCGGCGACGCACGGTAGTCGACTCGGCGATGACGGCGACGTGAAGACAGTGCGGGAGACAGGATCCAGCGATAGAAGTCGAGACTTCACGCGGAGACGAGCTCGGCGTGGCGTGACAAACGAGGTTGACAGTGACGGCAGCAAGCGACTGCGACGCGGGATCAAGGTACGGCGGTCGACGCGGTCGGGGAACAGAGACGGAAGCAGGCGCGCCGAGATCGAGACGACGCACGCAGGCGGCGATACGGACCAGAGCGGCGCAGGAGATTTTTCTGGAAAATGAGGAGGGGAAAGGGGAGGTGAGGGAGAGGATAAGAATGAGAGGGGATATTTATATGAGAGATTAGCTAGGGATTAGTGCTAATAATTAATCTCAGCCCAAATAAAAATTCGCGGGTCTACTTATTCCGGTGTCCAAAAAAATTAAAAAAAAATTTTTGGAGTAATTCGGAATTAATTTCGGGACAATCGGCGCTTCGATTAATTTGAAAAATCTTGGGATGTTACAGCCGCTTGTCCATGCCCCGAGCCAGGCCGCTCTCGCTCCAGCGCTTCCTCTCTCCCTCCCTAATTCCCTCTCACCCGACCACCATTGCCCCCTCTTCGGCGAGCTAGGCGCCCCGCCTCTACAGCGCATCCCAAGCCCTCCAAACCGCATAGATTGGAGCCACCACCCTCCTCTAGCTAATCCCCAAGAAATCGCTATGATCCTCTCATAGAATCACCAGATTTTGGATTTTTCCAACTCTCGACTTTTGAAGCTGCCGGCCATCTCCAACTAAATCCGGTGAGTTCCAGAGGTTATTCTTCGATTCCAACTGCTGCTCAACTCCTCTGGTCGGGGTGCACCCATTGGGGTACTTCTCGTTTGAATCCGTAGCCTGGTGTGCAGGGAATCGACTCCTCTTCGCTGCCATTCATCGGGACCCGACTCTTCACGGTGACAGCCCGCTCCGGCAAAGCTTCGACGGCAGCCACCTGTGTGCCGCTCTTGTACTCATCATCGTGAAGCTCACGTCCAATCTCTCGCCGGATTTTGTCCACCACCTCGGCACCATGGCCCTGCCGAACGTTGTTCCGCGCCCCACCATCGCCGTCGGCCGGATTTCGGAGAGGTGAGCCGCACATCGACCCTGCCTCTGTGTGCGCCTGGGCTGTAGATCGACTAAGGGCGTTGTTTCTAGAGGGCCAACCCTAGGCAGCCATGTCCGACAAGCCACCGCCGCCGCTCCGGCGAGCCATGGCCATGGTCGGCCATGCTGGGAGCTGGGATCCCATGTGCCACAGTGCCGCCGGATCCGGTGCGACATCCCCGTAAGCCACCGTGTGGCCTGACTCAGAAACTGCCACGTGGTGTTATTAAGGCTGGAAATTGGTGGTTTTCGGAAATCCATTTAAAAATTGCGCAGAAATATGTTAAATCTTACAAAAATAATAGAAAATGCAATCTAGCTCCAAAAATTACAAATAATATAATATTGGAATCATCTCATCATGTAGAATATTTTAGAACTATAAAAGTTGTATTTTCTGCATTAGCATTATTTATATTAATTAAATAATGTGCAATATGCATAAGGGCATATCTCTATTTTCATGCATTCATAAACTATGAAAAATCTATATTTACACTCTCTTGATTAAATAGTGTTATCCTGGAATTATGTAGAATTTATAGGCTTGTAGATTAATTATAAATAAATTTTTACCCATATGTGCTATTTAATTCATTATAAATCAACCTGTAGCCAATAAATTATAAAATTTGGTCAAAAAATAGTTTAGCATCTCCTTGATTTAATTGTCTAGTAAGAGATTGTATTATGTCTTCCAGAACCATATTAAAGGAATTTAGAATTTCTTTTCTCATTCTAATTGATTAGGCTCATCTAGTGGATAGCCATAATTAGCACACTGATAAATTTGGGATCATCAAATCATTAGCATACTGACCATGATCATATTTTTGTATGGCATATCATTGCATGGGCATGGCATAGCATGAGTTAATTATCAAATGCATGTTTTTGCTTATTTGCATATCATTTCATGCATATAGGAAACGATGTTGAAGGCGAGCAAACTGGAGTTGTTGCGGAGGGTCTAATTGTTGCTGCTGATCATTCTCTTGATTGTGCTAACTCTCAGCAAACCCAAGGCAAGCCTCGGTGCCTTAACCCTGTTTTTAATATTTTCATTTTATCACTGTGTATGGTTAATGTACTGTGCATTAGGTCTTTAGGAGTTGAATGAAAACATAGACTGCATGATAGTATCCTATATCTAGGTTAAGTGTCTTTGGTACAAGTAATTCAATGCAGAGCTAAGCTATGAGTTATAATTAAGGTAGAAGTCAAGTGAATGAGAAACTTCTCGCGAGCTTTAGGATGCTACTTTGGTTTTGGGAGGATTGACATGAAGGGACAAGGCAGGTTTAGCTTATCACATAAATGATGAATGTGAGACTGAATAGGGAAGTGTAGGTTGGCAACATGAGAGGAGTCCTGTGTGCGGTAGCCCAGACTGTGTCGGTTAAGGACCGGTCGAGTGTGGCCCTGTTGAGCAAGTTTGAACAGTACTGGTGGTTCTTTTTTATTCCGGTGCGACTCACAATTTTATAAGTAAGGCATGTGTGAAAAGGTGTCACCTAACCACAACTCTTATGAAATCACCTTATATTATCACCTCTCTAGGTGGGAAATTAAGGGCAACTCATGAAACACGATCCACACTTATGAATCTTGGAGGAAAGGTCTATCTATCCCAATTTATAATCTTAATGGCCAAGAGATAGATGTTATTTATGGTATGAGGTGGATGAAAAATCATAATGCAATCTTACATATAGCTCCTCAGGAAATTCACTTGAATTCATCTCTTCAAGGTCCAACAACAATCCAATTGTCATATCCCCAACAAGCCACATCCTTACTCTATAGTGTGACCGGTAAAAGTTTGGAGAAAATTCCTATAGTGTGTGAATATCCGGATGTTTTCCCCGAAGACTTACTGGGTATGCCTCTCGATCGGGAAGTGGAATTTCGAATTGACATTCAACCGAGCATCGCTCCCATCTCTAGAAGACCATATAAAATGGCACCTAATGAGTTGGCAGAATTGAAGATTCAATTAAAAGAGCTTATGGACAAGGGTTTCATCCGTCCTAGCTCATCTCCATGGAGATGTCCTGGACTCTTTGTGAAGAAAAAGGATGTATCTTTGAGGTTATGTGTGGATTATCGACTGTTGAATGCAGTCACAATCAAGAATAAATATCCACTGCCTCGCATTGATATTTCGTTTGATCAATTGGTTGGTGCCAAAGTTGTCAAAGATTGATCTTCATTCAGCTACCACCAAATTAAAATCCAAGCTGAAGACATACCGAAAACCGCCTTTTCTACAAGGTACAGTCTATATGAATACGTTGTTATGTCTTTTGGACTAACAAATGCTCCAGCTTACTTCATGTATTTGATGAATTTGGTATTCATGCCAGAGCTGGACAAATTTGTGGTGGTATTCATTGATGATATTCTCATCTACTCCAAGTCTGAAGAGATCTACTCCAAGTCTGAAGAACATGCCGAGCATCTTCATATTGTGCTTCAGCAACTGAGAGATCATCAACTTTATGCCAAATTCAGCAAATGTGAATTTTGGTTGAAAGAAGTGCCTATTCTTGGTCATGTGGTTTCTACGGAAGGCATTGATGTGGATCCAAGCAAAGTGCAAGATGTGCTAAATTGGAAGCCTCCCAAATCAGTCACAGAAGTCCGTAGCTTTCTTAAACTTGCCGGATATTATCGAAGGTTTATTCCTAATTTCTCCAAGATTGCCAAGCCAAAGACTGAGCTGTTAAAGAAAGGCTTTAAGTTTGTTTGGGATCCTTCTTGTGAAGAAGCTTTCCTTACTCGCAAGAAACACTTGACTATGGCGCCCGTTCTAGCTCAACCCGACATCACGAAGCCTTTTGATGTGTACTGTGATGCTTATGGTACGGGTCTTGGATGTGTGTTGATGCAAGAAGGCCGTGTAATTACTTATGCTTCACGACAACTTAGACGTCATGAGCAAAATTATCCCACTCATGATTTGGAACTTGTATACGTGGTTCTAGCTTTAAAGATATGGAGACACTATCTCTTTGGGAATCTTGTGCATCTGTACACAGACCACAAGAGTTTGAAATACATCTTCACTCAGCAAGATCTGAATATGAGGCAAAGAAGATGGCTAGAACTTATCAAATATTATGAATTGGAGATCCATTATCATCCCGGCAAAGCAAATGTAGTTGCCGATGCTTTGAGTCGCAAATCTTATTGCCACCATTGTCGAGTTTCAGCAACTTTGCATTCTCATGAATCTGAACCTAGCATGAGAATACTTCCACATGGAGCCTTATATAATATTGCTCTAATTCCGACTATTCGGGAAGAGATTGTTGAGGCTCATAAGAAAGATCCGGGTATGCTGAAAATTAAGGAAAGACTCAAAAAGGGTGAAACAAAGCCATTTAAAGAGGATGATGAGGGTACCGTGTGGTTCAATACCCGACTTATGGTACCTAAAGATCATGAGCCACGTAAGAAAATCATGGACGAGGCTCACCTGTCCAAATACTCCATTCATCCCGAGAGTAACAAAATGTACCATGATCTAAGAAAGAAGTTCTAGTGGACAAGGATGAAGAGAGAAATCGCGAAGTATGTGTTGAAATGTGACACTTGCCGGAAAGTGAAAGCGGACCACTTATGCTCAACAGGTCCTCTACAACCTCTGAGTATCCCTAATTGGAAATGGGAAGATATAAGCATGGATTTTATTGTGGGACTACTGCTTACTGCAAGGAAACACAACTCCACATGGGTAATTGTGGATAGACTCACAAAATCAGCTCACTTCATTCTGGTGCATAATTATTACAACACCAAGAAGTATGCTGAGTTGTATATCTCTCGGATTCTTTGCTTGCATGGAGTACCCAAGACCATTGTGTCGGATAGAGGAAGCACTTTTGTCTCTCGTTTCTGGGAGCAACTGCATACTTGTTTGGGTGACAAGTTAATTCAAAGCTCCGCTTATCATCCGCAGATCGATGGTCAAACCGAGCGTGTCAATCAAATATTGGAAGATATGCTTCAGTCATGTGTTCTCACTTGTGGCGAGAGTTGGGATTAATTTTCGCCGTTTGCAGAGTTCTCCTACAACAACAGCTACCAAGAGAGCATCAAAATTTCACCTTTTGAAGCCTTGTATGGTCACTCCTGTCGGACTCCTTTGAATTGGTCTGAGCCTGGTGAAAGAGTGAATTTTGGATCTGATCTGGTAGCTCATGCGGAAGAGAAAGTTCGAATCATACAAGCAAACTTAAAGGCTGCTAAATCTTGTCAGAAAAGCTATGCCGATAAAAGATGCCGCCCTTGGAATTTGAAATAGGTGATCATGTATACCTATGGGTATCTCCTATCAAGGGTGTGCAACGCTTTGGGATAAGAGGAAAGTTAGCTCCCAGATATATTGGTCCTTTCTAAGTTTTGAAGAAATGTTGCACCGTCACTTACCGACTGGAACTGCCATCTCAACTATCTGGAGTTCATAATATCTTTCATGTCTCACTACTCAAGAAGTGCTTGAAGCTACCTCAAGATGTTGTGATTCTAGAGATTGTACAATTGCAAAAAGATCTCACTTATCTCGAGTATCTAATTGGCATTGTTGATCACAAGACCGAGTCACTCGAAACAAGACAAGTTCGATAAAGTTCAATGGAGTAATCACTCTAGAGATGAAGCTACTTGGGAAACCTAAGAATATCTCTAATCAAATTTTTCAGAGTTTCTTCAATCTCTGTAAGTGACACCTCCCGCTACTCCCTCTTTTATTCTAAATCTAGAGACAAGATTTTTTTAAGGGGGGCGGCTGTAACATTTCATGCTCTCATAAATAAACACCGAAATGAGGATGTGTTGAAGCTCAAAGGAAGAAATAAAAACGGGTTTAAGTAAAAATCTGAAGAATTCAAATTTTGAATTCAAACCTTCCAAAAAGGGAAAGTTCAGAATTTTTAAAAATAAAAGCTATTAATTAGGGGAACCCAATTTTGGAATAAAATTTCTCTAAGGTTGGCCAAATTTTTCAAACTAAAGACTCCAATCCGAAACTCCGAATCCTTGACAAATATCTATCTTCCAAATCCTGTAGTTTCGAATCCAGTTCAAAATTCAACATGATCCTAAAACAAAAGCTATTATTCCCAAAAATGTTCTACATCTCTGCCAAGTTTCAAGATTTCCAGAATTGTGGAAGTAGGCTTTTCAGACTTTGGAAACTGGTTAACTAATCTGCCTTCAGCAGATTTTCTAAGTTTGCTTATCGGTTAACAGTTTTCAAAATTCAATATCTTCCGGTTCTTTTGAATCTGCCTGTGCATGTTGGTTAGGGTGGAGATCACAGGATGAACAACTATTCCCCACAAGTTTCAAATTGTTCAGAGCACCAGAAGTTTTCCTTTTGGAACCCTTAAGATGGTAAACTTTCAGAACTATCTGACCTTGCAGCAGATTTGTCCTAAACCTCCTTATCAATTGACAATTTTCAAAATTCCATATCTCTCACGTTCCTTTGAAAAATCCTGTGCATGTCATTTATGTTGTAGAACATATGTTAGAGGTTCATCGTACCGAGTTTCAATTCAATCCAAGTTTATTTGCTCATTCCGTTTTTGTCCCCAAAATGCTTAAACATTAAGCTCGGCTGGACTCACTACTGTCGCATGGGACCCGCCTGTCAGCCCACCTAGTACCTTTCTTCCTCCCAGAGGCAGCCAGCGCATGAGCTGCTCCTCTCTCTTGCTGCCAGCGCCCCCCTCCATGGAATGAATGCACCGTGCCACATCGATCCAGCCACCACGTGTCCATGCCCCGAGCCGGGTTGTTCTCGCTCCAACACTTCTCTCTCCCTCCCTCATTCCCTCTCACCCGACCACCATTGCTGCCTCTTCGGCGAGCTCGGTGCCCCGCCTCCACAGCGCGTCCCAAGCCCTCCAAACCGCACAGATTGGAGCCACCACCCTCCTCTAGCTAATCCCCAAGAAATCGCTGCGATTCCTCTCATAGAATCACCGGATTTTTGGATTTTTTTTCCAATTCCTGACTTTTGAAGCTGCCGGCCTTCTCCGACTAAATCCGGTGAGTTCCAGAGGTTATTCTTCAATTCCAACTGCTGCTCAACTCCTCTGGTCGGGGCGCACCCATTGGGGTACTTCTCGTTTGAATCCGTAGACCGGTGTGCAGGGAATTGACTCCTCTTCGCTGCCGTTCATCGGGACCCAAATCTTCTCCACGGTGACAGCCCGCTCCGGCAAGCTTCGAAGGCAGCCACTTGTGTGCTGCTCTTGTACTCATCGTCGTGAAGCTCACATCCAATCTCTCGCCGAATTTCATCCACCACCGCAGCACCACAGCCCTGCTGAACGTTGTTCCGCGCCCCACCATCGCCGTCGGACGGATTCCGGTGACGTGAGCCGCACATCGACCCTGCCTCTGTGTGCGCCCGGGGCTGTAGATCGATTTATGGTGTTGTTTCCAAAGGGCCGATCCTGGGCAGCCATGGCTGGCGAGCCATGACCATGGTCGGCCATGCTGGGAGCCGGGATCCCATGTGCCACAAGGCTGGATCCCGCGACATCCCCGTGAGCCACCGTGTGGCCTGACTCAGACACCGCCACGTGGCGTTATTTAGGCTGGAAATTGGTGGTTTTCAGAAATCCATTTAAAAATTGCGCAGAAATATGTTAAATCTTGCAAAAAAATCATAGAAAATGTATTCTAGCTCGAACAATTACAAATAATATACCATTGGAATCCTCTCAACATGTAGAATACTTTAGAACTATAAAAGTTGCATTTTCTGCACTAGCATTATTTATATTAATTAAATAATGTGCAATATGCATAATGGCATATCTCCATTTTCATGCATTCATAAACTATGAAAAATCTATATTTACACTCTCCTGATTAATTAGTGTTATACTGGAATTATTTAGAACTTATAGGCTAGTAGATTAATTATAAATAAAGTTTTACCCGTAGGTACTATTTAATTCATTATAAATCAACCTGTGGCCAATAAATTATAAAATTTAGTCAGAAGTTAGTTTAGCATCTCCTTGATTTAATTGTCTAGTAAGAGGTTAATTATGTCTTCCAGATCCATATTAAAGGAATTTAGGATTTCTTTTCTCATTCTAATTAATTAGGATCATGTAGTGGATAGCCATAATTAGCACACTGATAAATTTGGGATCATCAAATCATTAGCTTACTGACCATGATCATATTTTTGCATGGCATATCATTGCCTGGGCATGTCATAGCATGAATTAATTATCAAATGCATGTTTTTGCTTATTTGCGTATCATCTCATGCATATAGGAAATGACGTTGAAGGCGAGTCAACTGGAGTTGTTGCGGAGGGTCTAACTGTTGCTGCTGACCATTCTCTTGATTGTGCCCCCAAGGCAAGCCCCGATGCATTAACTCTGTTTTTAATATTTTCATTTTATCATTGTGTATGGTTAATGTACTGTGCATTAGGTCTTAGGAGTTGAATGAAAACATAGACTGCATGATAGTAGCCTATATCCAGGTTAAGTGTCTTTGGATTGACATGAAAGGATAACGCAGGTTTAGCTTATCACATAAATGATAAATGTGAGACCAGACAGGGAAGTGTAGGTTAACAACAGAAGAGGAGTCCTATGTGTGGTAGCTCTATCTGTGTCTGTTAAGGACTGGTCGAGTGTGGCCCTGTTGAGCAAGTTTGAACAGTACCGGTTACATACTAGATATATGGAACCAAGAAAACTGATATAGCACAATATCATAGTGGTTGGACGAACCCTACCTCTCCTTGGTTTGGAGTTGAGAGACACTTGGGGCTGGTCATGGATAGGCTCTGGGAGCTATTACATGGGGACCATGTTCTCGGGAGACATAGGCTTATCAGACCGGCCCTATGGGTTGCATGAAAGGTTGCCACGCTGCTTCTGAAAAGCGCGTACGTGTCGTGTAATTCGGGTTTCTCCAGCTGGATGTAAATCGATCATAATCGCTGCCCATCACAGTAACGAGTACTGCTTGTCTCACTAAGTTACATCGTAGTAAGAAGGTGAATGATGAAGTGAATATGATCTATTTGATATGTTTATGATAAATTGTTTGGCAACCATGTTTGATATAGTTTTATAGTGTAAATTAAATTTACATTTTCATAAACTTAACCCACTGCTAAAACTTAAAAGTTCAGATTCACTATTAGTGCTATGTTTTTGGCAAAAGAACCCACCTATGAGTCAGCCTCCTCATGTTTAGGAGTCGGCTGTAATTAGCTATTTTGACGGATAAGTCTTGCTGAGTAATTAGTACTCACGGTTTGTTGTTTTCTTTTTTTGTATGTAGACTTTACGGCAGGATAGTGTGACTGCTGTGGCAAGGTGGTGGAAAGGTGAACCCCCTGCGGACTAGTCTATTGACTGGGTTCCCTCTCCACCTACCTCAGGCCGTGAGGATTGAAGCATGTCTTAGGGCGAGGCATGTCTCAAGTTTAGGAAACCGTCGAGTGTATCACCGTTGTGTATCGCTTTCGCTCTGTTTTAAACTCTGTTTTAAAATTATATTTCCTAAGACAACTTGAACTTTATTGTAAGACTTTAAATCAGTTTCTTATAATATATTTTATCACTCGTGTTATACTATTTGGATATTGTTGTTCAATATCACTCGATATGATCCTGCAGGCGAGCTGCCTGTGATTTTGGGGCGGTTCTTTTCTACCACAGTTTTTGGACTAACCCCTATGTATTTATTGTGTTTATCTATCCCTGTGATGTGATTGTCTTGCATGTTCTCTTGTGTGTTGCGGTCCCTTTAATATGTTTTTGTGCACTAACCTTTGTCTGCCCAGCTTCCCTCCTCTCTGTATGCTTCCTCAATGCCATCTTTTTTGTGTGATTAGATGAGAAAGGAGAAGAGAGAGCTACAAACGAGAAGGGAGGGTGAGTTTCAAATGGCGGACAAAGGGGGAGAACTCATGCATTTTTTAGGGGGTCATCAAGGTAAGGGGTAAGTATTTCTTTCGAGGTGTGCTTCTTTTCTTTATTGATATCATCTCGTTTGAAAGTGTTTGTGAGAACCGTGGTTGTCGTCAATCACCAAAAAGGAGGAGATTATAAGTTTCACGACCTTCGAAGTCTCCTAAATGGTATGAATTGATTTTGGTGATTGAATAAACACCGTAGGTAACGTTTGTTATTGTAGGTACCTCCCTGCATATTCTACTTCAACATGGTGGGCTTTCTCGATGGATGACAAAGATGATTCCAAGATGAGGAGTTCCATGCTTCATTGGACCAAGGCTCAGGACTAGCTAGAGACTTCATAGGATCGTTGGTACTATTAAAGAGGGTCCAGTCATTCGTTCTCGGGTCTTAAAAGTGTTAGGAGGTATGAATGCTCTTTGTTACCTCAGAACACACTGAAGATGGTAGAGGAAGTAAAGCAAGCGAAGCCGAAGTAAAGTCGAAGACAAAGATTTAAGTTTGTAGTTGCAAAAGAGTCACCGGACAGTCAGAAGCAAGTCTGTTGTCAAGGAGAAGAAGACACCGGACAGTTTGGTGGGTTAGTGATCGGACAATCCGGTGAACCAGATGACGAAGTCCAGAAGAGGTGTCTCTCGAGGTCCAAAAGTGAAAGTCGTCGAACACTCCGGTGTTCTATGGAATGAATTTTATAGAGGGTGTCTCCCTAGTCTACTAGAAGAAAGAGTCATCAGACAGTCTGATGGTGCGTCGAACTGTCCGGTGGTGTGCCGGACAGTCCGGTTAGAGGAGTCATCGAACAGTCCGAAGACTGGCAAAAGCAGTCAGCTTTATGATATGATGTTCCAACGGTTGTTTCTGGGTTTGAAGCCTATTTAAACAGTGGAGGGAGATGTTTTGCAGTGTACTTGAGGTTCGAATTGTTGGAGCAAACTTGTGAGAGCCAAGGGACACCAAGAAGAGAGCACAAGCGAAGATTGGAGATCTTTGGTGCCAGTAGGAGAGTGATAGGAGCATTCATACACTTCTAGAGCTTATGGGGCTTTGAGAGGAGTGATCTTTACCTATTACTCTTGGTTTGGTAGCCTAGACCGGCTAGGAGTCGGTGTTCGAGCTTCTGAGAAAATTGTGAAAGACGACACCAAGTTTGTTAGGGGTTTCGAGTCCTCGCTCAAAAGGGACACTACGAGGAAGCGCTCGGAGCCTTGGAGGCTTGCTCTTGCGCAAGGGTATTTTATGCTACAGTCGGGCCGCAGTGACTTCGCTTTGAGAAGTGGAGCGTACCCTTGGCAGCGCCGCTTCGGAAAAGGTGGGAGGGACCGGTACTCCGATGGGAGTAGTCCAACCAAGATTAGGGGAAGGCGCCAACCTTTCGAGACCTCAGAAAAATCACTGAGCATTCTCTTGACTCTCTCTTTACTCTCCGCATTTCATCATTTTATCTTGTTGAGTAGAGTTATAGGTTGCTTTACGTTCCTCTTGGTGGCTATCGTGCTAGTGCTTGCTTGTTTTCTTTATATCATCTTAGCATTATTAGGGGTCTTAGCCTACTAGAATTGCGTAGGTTGCTTGATTGAGTCTCATATATAGTTTGAGTTTGTAGCAAATTACGTTCTATAAGTCAACTGATTCAACCCCCTTCTCGGTGTCCTTGATCCTTTGAGGGTCTCATAAACCGTCCGACGACAAAACTTTACGATAATAGAATAGTCTAAGAAACCCAAGTTCTAATGTTGAGACAGCTACTGATTATAAAAGGTGGAGGGACGTGCAAGACCCTCACATTAAAGGGGTATAAGATTGAAAGTAAATGTTAGTAATAATTCTATATCAATCATAGTTGCTATACATGATTATTAATATACAAAATCAGCAAGTGCATCATTCAATCTCTATTTTTACTATGATGTGACATAGTAAGACAAGTGGTACTTATTTCTGAAGGGGCAGCGACCCAAATTGATTTACATCCTGCAAGAAAAACCCGAATTATACAACATATACACGCTTCAAAGAAGCCATGCGTGACAACATTTTACAATAATACCATAGAGCCGGTCAGACGCGACGCGCACCTCTCCCATGAACATGGTCCTCCATGCACACTATACCATAGCCTATCTATAACGACTCATTTTCTATCGTTATAAGTCGATATAACAACAGACGGTCGGTCGTTAAAAATTTTTAGCAACCGACTCCATCTGTCGTTGATAATGGCGTCGCTATAAGTTTTTAGCAACCGACCACTTATAACCATCGACCGTCGGTTGCTATAAAGTATATATATAGCAACCGACCATCTGGCACTATTAATTTCTTTTAGCAACCAACAGTCTGATGATATATATATTTATAGCAACCAATGATCCATTAGAATTCAGTTCAAAATCAAATAGCAGCCAATCCATTAATAAATATTAATAATATCGGTAATCAACAAATCAGTCAAACGTGTAACAATATCATACACTCAGACAGGATACACTCAGAAACATATATACTCAACAGATTTCACATTTCAAATTAAAACCATTAGTAAAAGTTATTAGCCATTTGAACACATCAACCATTCCAATCATTACAGTTTAAAGCTCTAGCTAGTTTGGTAGCTAATTTGCTTAGATGACTTACAAAATGATCATTTCTAGATCTATACAAAAGTTTTCCTTTCTATCTAGGATGTACAAAAATAAATCGCCTCAACCCTTTGATCCAACCGGAGGCTACTGCATCATGCCACTTAAGACAATTACTTCTGATCTGAAAATAAACATTTGAATTCATCAAGATTGGAAAATATGCGGAAACAAAACATCAGCAAAACAATCGTATAGATATCAACTACTTATTTGTGCAAACTCCAAACTAATTCTCAGCAAGAATAGAGAAATCTTACTGATGGCATACTTCTTTTCTCCTATGTTGTCACAACTTCAGTTTTATTCGGGACTTGTAATACTGGATCTACAATGATTGGTCTGGCCCTTTGATGCCTGCATATGCGACCCAATGATCACAATAGGAATAAAAAATTTGTTACAAATGACAGAAGCACACATGAAAAGAATAGAACGTGCTTACCCTTCCAACCAATATTGCTTTGTGTGTTCAATGAAATTCAGATCTCTTGAATATATGAGAAGATATGAAGGATGTCTGTCAAATATGAGGGCAAGTGCATTGTTATTAGATTCAAAAGTTATACCAAACGAGCTCTTTACATTGAGCATTTCAAAAGATGACTTGTGCCAATTGACATGGCATGCATGCACAAGGACTGGAAATTTTTATCAAGTCACAAAGGTGCTAAAAAGCATACTCGATTCAGCATTTACTGTTCTTGAGTTCATGAAGACAATTACTTAAACTAGAATCATGTTAAACTAAGATAACTAAGTCTATTTTAAAATCGAGCAAGCAATGTGATGATGGGTTTCCCAGAAGTATTGAAGAAGACAAGGTCAGGTACTGATTAAGATGCTGCTAGTGGTCTGTTTGTTACCTATGTTACTTTCAGAATCCTGAAAGTGGTAAAAATTACCATAGAGGACCAGCTAACAGAACCCCAGCCGTGTTGATAAACAAAATGGATAGGTAATTAAATAATCAGCACAGAGCATTTTTTTTTTAAGTAAAGGGAAATCCTAAGCTTTTTTGTTAAACTGGGCAGGCCAATGTACCTAAAATGAACAGAAGATACAGCAAATCAACTGAAAAACAGCATCCTTCAACCTTACAAAATAGCAAGGACTTCAGCAAGCATTCAACAGCATGTCGCAAGACCCACAATAATAGGATAAGACACGAACTTTAAAACTACTACATTTTGAATCAATGAGAACCAAAAAGGAACTGAGAAACAGCCATTCTTCAACTACCAGTTCGATTGACAAATTCAGTCGTACGATGTTCCAATGCTGAAGTATGTTGAAAAACAAACGGTTCTACAATAGCTCGAAGGCTAAGCAGCATGAGAGCGGGAGCTGAATTTTACCATCTTGAGGCATAAGCGGGTAATCGGAGGCGCTGAGGTTGATGAATCAGCTCCACCCGTCGAACTCCCGCAGCAGCAGCGCTGCGGCGTGGAGCCTGGCGGTGAGCTCCGTGGGCCCCCTCTGCGTTACAGCGGCCTACTCCTCCGCCGCGGCCACCCGCACGTTGCCGTACCGTCGGGGCGCCTCCTGGCCACGCACGAAGCCCTCGAGATCCTAGCGGTCGTCCTCCCCCACGACGCCGACGAGGTAGCAGTTCCAAGGCTGGTAGAGCGCCCGCTGCAGCCTCCGGATCGGGCCGTCCCCGGGAACGGCGCGTGCGGGGGCGCGGCCGCCCAGAGCGCAGCGGCGTGTCGCCGGCGCGGCTGCCGTGTGGGGGC
>BCLF01000136.1:481211-499400 GCA_001602275.1 Zoysia japonica
CCCCCCCCCCACCCCACCGGGGCACCACCGCCGCCTCGCCGTCCAGTCAGCAGCGTCGCCTCCTTGGCACTGCTCCGTTCCGCGCCGCGCCGTCCGTCTCACGCCGACCCCGACCCGCATCGCCATACCTCATCTCCGTCCAACCGCGAGGCTCCGTCAACCTCTGCCTGTTTGCTGCTGGATCGAGCAAGTCTGATGCATTTTTCTGTGGTCCTGGTCAATATCTTACTGTTGTAATTTTTTGATGCTGCTTAACTTTTGTGCCAGATTTGTGTTTGATGGTGAGCCACCCGAAATGAAGAGAAAGGAGCTCACAAAAAAGTATGCTTGAATTGGTTCCCAACTACCCTTCTTCACTACATAATTTAGAAACAATGATACATATTTTAAGTTCCTGACAAGGGATGCTGCTGCCAACGATCTAAATAAAGCTCTGGAGGGAAGCGCTCTTCAATGAAGTTCAAGACCTTCCTTTGTGGCCATGCTTATCTTGTTCATTGTTCTTCCAATCGTTTTCTTTGGATTTCTGAGGCGATATTTACATGACAGAATGGGGATGAGGACTCAGTTGAAAAGTTTATGAAGAGGACGGTCCAGGTAAAGAGGCAATTAGACCTTTTGTGCTAAGAGTATTCTTGGATTTATTTCAGATTAAGCAACCTCCCAATATACCTTGTGAATTCTGTCATTTGGATTCCTATCTGAAAAATTCTCTGTCGATCTTTTTTTTAGAAGATTTATCTATCGTTTCAGTTTTATCTGCATAAAGCTTGAAACCATCTAAGTTGGAGTTATTCTGAGCGTACGTAAGAATTTGTGTCTTTTCTGTCCAGGTCACAAAAAAGCACAATGATGACTGTGAAAAGCTGTTAAGATTGATGGGTATCCCGGTAGTTGAGGTATCATTGACCTTTTCTCTATAGCTCGAGTTTGTTTTTCCTTGTATTCTCTGTTTGTATAAGTTACTGCTCCTTACTGATGCGTTTTTCTCTGTGCTTTTGAGGGTCAGTAAAATGTTGAAAATCCTCAAATGCTGGACATTGAACTGGATTACCATGTAGATATTTTAGGGTAACAAGTTACACAGCTTTCTTGGTAAACCGTAAGTTTATAGTTAGGCCTGGCTTAAACCCTCCTAATCAGGGTGATCTTAGAATGGTTTCTCTGACAAGTTTTGAGCTATATCTTAAGCTCATGGACATTTATAAGGTCAAGCCTTAAAATTTTCTTGGTAAACTGAGTCACATGCACGCCCGCATGCCTGTGCATCCTTGGGAGACTAAATTTGGTCTATTCACCGTGTGTACTTTGATTCTACTATCTAAACAACATGTTGTACTCCCATTTGGTGGCAATGATGCTCGCTATGGGATTGCTATTTCGAGTTATCGCTTTATCAGATTACTTTTTTGCAGGCACCAGGAGAGGCAGAGGTACAGTGCAGCACTTTGTGAAAATCACATGGTATAAAATGGTCAATTCTGGAAAATTCTGTGTCTTAGCATGACAATCATATTTTTATTTTGTGTTTTGAACGCCAGGCCTATGCTGTAGCTTCAGAGGACATGGACTCGCTGACTTTTGGTACTTGAACTCGAAGGCTTCTTCGTCACTTAACTGCCCTTGGTTTTAAGAAGTCTCCTGTGAAAGAATTTGAAGTATCAAAGGCAATCCTTTACAGTAACCCTTCTTTCTTCTCTTGACTGAAGTCAGCAGGGGAGCCCTCTATAACAACAACAACAACAATAAAGTCTTTTAGTCCCAAACAAATTGGGATAGGCTAGAGATGAAACCCACAAGACCGCATACAAAAAGACCATCCAAAAAAGAGAAAAAAGAGCAATGTATGAAGAAGAAGGGATAAAAACGAGTAACACCAAAGAAAATCAAGGCTCAGTTTATCAGCTTCAAATAACTAATTAACACAATGTATGCTATGTTGCTCGCGGGCTACAAAGTCATAGCTTTTGATGGTTCAGAGGAGATATATGACAGAATCATGTTTGGTGTCCGTGCACCTGATGCTTAAGATGCTAGGAGCTGAAGCAGCACACAATGAATTGAGAATTTTAGGTGCTTTCAATATGTCAGTGTGTCTACAGTTAGTGTATGCTATATGTCTATGTTCAAGTGAAGAGGAAGAATGAAAATGAAAAGAATCTTACTGGTGTGGAAGTGATCCTCGATGCAAAAGTGAGAACAATGCTATATCATACATTTATGAATCAGGAAAACATTTAGTAACTATTATAAACAAAATGGCAGCATGAGAAAACGTAATTTAGATGGGCGCAGACAAGGCTATATCATGAAAGCACCACCAAGCTCTGTGAAATATATTCCATACATCAGGTCTGTTTTTTGTTCTCCTTACATGCGCTTAAGCTCTCAAATCATTATCAAGTTTCAGTGCTTCTCAGGATGTAAATGTTATTCTGATGACATTTTTGTTCTTGCATGTAATTTTTAGTGCCCATTGGGTGTTGCAAAACACAGTGAGGGTGCTTTTTCTGGAGATTCTAGAACCAACTAATAAAATGGTCATTTTAATTGGATACTCGGGTTGTGCGATGCTTCGAGGATGATACTGTTCCTGTGAATGGTAAGGTTGATCTGAATGCAGACGTGGACATCATTAACCTCGAAGCATAAGAGAAATCAGGATTGGTAAAATTCAGGAGGCGTTTAAGGATGAAACTTGTCATTTATGTTGCTAATGTAATAGAATTTGATCCTGATAGCAAGCCACATGTCAAAAAGGTGGCTTATGTAGAGTCAGACTTGCAGTCTGGTATAGTTACAATTATTTGATTTTTTTTTTTTTTGCCTGAACAATGATGGCTACATGTACTGAATATGGGAGCCTGTGACATTACATTATACTATAAGTAATACATTTTGTCGTTTCCCGTGGCAAGCACGGGCATTGGACTATAAAAGTTTGTAGACATTATTTATCCATTTTTTTGTCACTTTCATCTTTATTTGTTTTGGAATTCGCTTGTTAGACCCCTCTCTACCTCCGCACCTTGTTGCGTGGTGACTTCGACTTTCACAGCGTCGGTGCGTTGTTGTGTCTGTCGAGGAACCTCTAACCTTCGCATAGCTGAGTGGTGACTTCAACACCTGTAACACGGCAACTCAAACTGCTGCTACTCTCTATCTCTATGGTGTCACATTTCAACTAAAATTCTAATCATGAGAGAAAATATGAGATATTTGTCGCTATAATACTTCCTTTACTGAACCTGTTTCAATGTCATCTGTTACTTTCTTGTCACCTCGATACATCATCAGAATCTGCCTAAATATGAGCAGACGGTGAGACCCTGTGATGTAGACTGACTCCTTTATTATTCAGTTGGGGTTAGTTTTGATTTCATTTAAGTCAAAAAGATATAGTGCAAAGGTTAAATTGAAGCAAGTATTATGTAAATTTGTTTTTTTTAGCTCAGCTTGTATTAATATAAGTTTTATACTTATATCATAGGAATTGTGTCATATTTTTTATCTATAGTTGAGTGAAAATTGCATCGCGTTGCTTTGCTCGTAGCGTAGCACGGACACTCGGACTAGTAATTTAAAGATGAGATTTGGTGGGCACTTGGTATGTCATGGGATTAATGATGGTCAAAGTTCATAATTTATGCATGAATAGAATTGAATATTTGAATTCCCTTTGTATTTCAATTCTCTGAAATATAATAATAATTATTTTAGCTAAAACTGAAAATAAACATAAGTATAGTGTAGATCTGGGTACAAGGATTCCAACAAAATTTATTTTACATTTTTACGATTTTTCTACAATTTATAATGAACTTTCTAAGATTTATAGTGCTGAAAAATGGGCGAAGCCACTCACAAGGCCATAAGGGCGCGCCACATGGGATCCGGGCGTGGCCACATCACATCGGAGTGGAGCTCGACCTCCAGCCATGGCCATGGTGACTCGGAGCTCGCCGGAGCTCTCGCAACTCCGCCAAACAGGCACGAAAAATCGCAAAGCAAGCACCAAACCAAAGCATGGCTCGATGCACATCCAGAGGATGTATCCCCGAGTTCAGGAGATGGCCGAAACATGCTGGCACCATGGGTGGCAGCAGAGCTGATGTTCGGCGAGGCCGTGCGCGATGAAGGAATGGGGAAAAGGTTGGGACAAAGCCGAGAATCTTCAGCTCAACTTGTAGAAGAGCGGCCCGCAAGGAAATGTCGACGGGGATGGCCGGAAAGGGGAGGTCAACGGTGCACGTAGACTGCGTTCAACTGAACAGCAACGACTCCTCTGCATCACACAAGCTTGACTACGAAATCAACAAGAAAGTGCTTTGGGAGCTGCGCCATGGAGTGAGGAACCATCTCATGGCAGGAATCGGCCTGAAACTCACCGTAGAGGCGGGAGATCAACCCGAATGAAAGCTTGGAAGGCGTCAATGGCGGCAGGGAACAAAATCGAGGAAGGGGCTTAGGGTTCTGATAGCCCGAGCACTTATCGGGTGGCGGGAGGCTCTGACCAGGATGCGAGGGAAGAAAAATAGAGTCCGACACCGGTCGTCGATGGCCACACGGTATTTTTCGTAATGTTAGGCTGACTGGTGGGTCCAGGCAATTTCTAAATTTTCACGATTTGCAGTGACTTTGCGGGCTAAAAGAGATACTTAGAGCATCTACAACAGTTACTTAAAAAATCACCCAAAAAACATTTTTAGGGGTTAGAAAAAAAATTTATTTTAGTCACCTCCTCCAACAACTCTCTTAAAGCTAATTGAACAACCAGTCCACAGCTACGAAAGATAGGATCAGAGACTAAGAAAGTTCTCGAGATCTACCTCCGAATATATAGAGATTTTTGAGGACCTTCAAAAGTAGAGATTTTTGAGAACCTTCAAAAGTATAGAAAGATGTTTAAAGAGACGAGAAGTATTTTTACACTTTTTACTTATAATTTGATTTAGAGGAAGTTAATGTGGACATTTTGGAGATGCTCTTATAGAGGTTAGAAATTGGATCCAATTTTTGTGGTGATACTATAAATCATGAGGGGAAATTTGGACTTTAGCTGAAATTTTAAGTGCATTTTAAATTCTTTCTTGGCATCACCTGTATGATGGTATATTTGAAATGCTGACATATTGTAGAAAGTTTTAAACTTTCTTTACAAGGTACATTTTGTCATTTATTTGAATAATTCAAATTTGACATCAATTGAACCTAAAAATAAATAAATTGCTTCATTTTTTCAATATTGCCAAGTGATAGGGCTCTCTCGAACCAGAAACCTCACTGGAAGAAGAAATTCAACCTTTGGATGTGCCCGTTGAATTCAAGATTATAATAACTGTTGGTTGTCATTAATTCAAGATCCACCGTCGGATTTTCTGTGCAAAATGATAAATCCAACACAAAACTTAGGCATCGGAATTATTTCTAACAATTTCCACGAGTTTTGGTGATTATTTTTATGCATAAATGAATTATCCATATTTTTTCTAGAATTCTGGAAGAGCGGATAGACTTAGTTGCAAATCTGCAGAAGATAGAGGGGAACTGCCATGGGAAAAAACTTAAGATTGTCTGGTGGGCCAAAGAAGAGAACCAGCGGGGGACCAGTAAGGAGTTACCGCTTCTCGCAGGCAGCATCCACATGTTGGCAGGGCCCGCCCTAATATTTTAGAGGCCCGGTAAGACATTGAATTTAGGGCCCTTTGCATAATATATAGTATAGTTACTCAGAAAATGTTATTTTAAATGTATCTATTATACTTCACTTATAACAAAATTATTATCCTCAAATATCATAATATTTGAGTATTTATATAAACATTAATCGATCCCTCTGTTCCGCTGGCTAGTTCCAATTTATACTAACAACGAATAAAATTTTAGAATAGATAGAGTACTTATGATTAGCAAGAAAGGAACACAACTGGCTTTGTTAGAGTTTTTTAATCCCAGCTCACTTTATGTTAGATGAAAAAAGAATGCCACCCTTCGGATTTGAGACCAACTGATTTTGATAGCCGGCAACCAACATGATAAAACAATATACCATTACAATTTATGTAATTAAAAAGGTGTCATTATAATTCTGCTATACCATTTTATACGTCTTCTACTTGTTTTTATACGCTCTCCTTGTACAATCATTTTATATGGTCGGATTTGCCCCTACCAATTCATTCAAAACAATACAGCCTTCTCCGAACATCGTCTGAAACCAGATCAAGATGCAAGCTTGCCACAGCTCCTCCTGCCACCCTCACCATCTGCTACTCCACTTCGCAGCAGGCCCGTCCCTTGTCGCCTTCTCATGGAGCAGTGCGCACTGCCGTCCATCCCTCCGAGGTGTGCTCGTGGATCTCCTGCTCCAGGTTCTCGATCTCGTCACTGCAGCTCGCCGGGTTGCTGATAGCCACGTCCAGTCCAGCCTCTCCTGCTCTAGCACGATCTCCGGCAAAATCTCCTTTATCAACGTCACGCTACAAGAAATATGACAATTTATGGCGGTAGGGGGGGGGGGGGGGTCACTGAGAGCNNGGGGTCACTGAGAGCGTTCGTGGGGGTGGAGCAGGTACCCGTGCGACCAGCGTGGATCTCCTAGCTGAAGATACGGCAGATCGACGGCGGGTCGGTGGGCGTAGGCCAGGCCGGCTGAGCTGGTCAGGAACCTTTTCGGCTATGTGACTGAGGCTGACACAACCACTGAAGAGTCGGCACGAATGCGGGGCGGCGCACGGAGGTGGGCGGGGCGGTGCCGAGAGGTGAGGCAGCTTGGCACGGCCGCTCAGGGTGGGGTGGCGCCAAGGGGCGGGTTGGCTCGAAGCCGGGGGTACGGAGCGAAGGTGGGGCGTGCGCAGCGCTGTCCAGGAGCGCAGATGGCCGAGTGCTGGTGGCAGCGACGGTGGGAGGTGGGAGCAAGCCTGCAGAGGTGGGAGGCGGCACCGGCAGTGGATGGAGAGAAGGGGGAGGCAAATATTTCAATTGGGGCCGTGAAAAATTTTGGGCCTGCGGGGCGCCCACGATGTTTAAATTTTTATACTTTTATCCATGACAAATTTTTCAAAACGTCATTAATGACTGCTAAACTATGTTTGGATTTGAAAACGTCACAGATTAATGCTGAATTGTGACAAATTTGATAAAATATCACTGTTTTGTGAGCTGCTGCAACGATTTCTAAATTAGTCATGCTGAATACGTCGCGGATTACTTATATTTCTAGTAGTGAGTAACACCCTTGCCTTGAGCTACTCCAAGGCAGCCGGGCTAACCACCAGCAGTGGCACGGTGCAAGGGCCAGGAGGTCTGCAACGTCCTCGAAGGCCACTGCCTTGAACCACTTCAGCACGAGGAGCACCTCGCAGAGGCACAACAATATGGATGCTGTCACCACCCCTCTCAGATGATTAGCCATTCTTTCATGGAGAGAGGAAGAGAGATTGGGGAATAGCCGTTCGATCTGTTCGGCTAGAGTTACGGTAAAAAGTCAACAATACGCGAGGGTAAATTTAGCCATACGAAATGGATGTACATAGAGACAAACAAAAATAGGTAGAATATGTATAAAATGGCATGGTTTCAATAAAAATGAAATTGTAATGGTACTGTTCTAATTACGCAAATTGTAGTGGTAATCATCTAACTGCGCGCAGCCGAAGTTGAATGATCGCCAAGAAATCTGGCTTTGCTATGTTCCCCGCCCCGCCCCACACTGCCTCCTCGTCTCCCTTGCATACCCGCTGGCAGTACGCGGAAACCGCCGCCACCCACCTTCGGTGCGTCGGCCCACCTCCGCTCTCCCGGCCGCCGTTGTCGCTGCCGCTCAAGCTCAGTGCGACGGCCCGCCCGCACCCCTCCCCGCTCCGGCAATTGGCTCTCCCACCCTCCCCAATCCGGCAGGCAGCCTACCCCACCCCTCCCCGCTCCGGCCGCCCTGGCTCCTCCCACTGTAGTTGCATCGCACCTCCCGCCGTCTGTTGAGTGAAACTTCATATTGTCTACCGACGGCGAGCTCAAAGTCTGCCGATTGTGCGAGTTCAAAGTCTGCCGATGGTGAGCTCTGCCTCACTTGGTTGCCGAGTCAATTCACCACCCCGCCAGCGTGTGCGTGCCTCGCACCACCTTGCCTGACCACCCGCCCGGTGACTCAATGGTGCCGCCGGCGACTCACTTAGCACAAGATGCAAAGACGATGGCCGCGGTCGAGGGGCGGAGACGTAGACCACAATATTCCTCAACGCACCCCCCTCCATTGTCGGAGCTGGTGAATCGCCGGTCGGACGAGGACCCTCTAGTGATGGTGAGGCGGTACCCTGACTGCCACATCCTCGTCAACCACCCCTTCGTCCGCCGCTTCCTCACTTGGCTATGCGCCCAGTGCAAGCAGCGCCGACCCATCGTCACCGATATCTCTTCAGGTGAGGCACTCGCTGTCCTGAATCCTGTCGTATTTGTGCTCCGGTGTTGGACTCGCCTTTAAATTCCGGCTTCTACGACAAATCGGTTTGGTGTTTGGGGAAGATTTGATATGGGAAGGAATTCATTTGCGTTGAACAGCCTTATTAGCCTGCAGCCACTACTGCCTGAAACAAGCAGCTCCTGAAAGCAAAAACATGGTGCATGTGCTCAGATTCGGTGTGTTCATCAAACTGATGTGGGTGCATGCATGTGCTCTGATTCAGTGTTTTACCAAAACTGATATGGGTGTTAACATGAATTTTTTGCTTTTGGTTGTTGTGTGATTTAGCACAGTGCACATGATCTAGGTGGATCAGGCAACCAGTGATACGCTTTGGCTTAGGACCTCCAGGAGGGAATAATATCTTCCGCTTGGGTTGCAGTGACATGCATTATATCACTATACACAAGACACTGTACCTTGTAGTATTTGTGCATTGGAGGGAGTATATATACAACCATGTCAATTATTCATCCCTCTATAACTGTCCTTATATCTCCATGCCCGCTTCAGCAACAAGCACCTGTATATTAGCTTTGGGTGGATCAAATTCCTTCTGCCTAAGTTGTTTGGTTAATTTGTTTTCTTTCATGCTGTGCTTGTGATTTCTTGACTAACAGCATGTTCCTTTAGCAGTGTAACCTCTTAGAGCGTTTTTATGTATGTTTGCTTGTTGTGATGCTTTGAAGCTGATGATGTTACCTTGTTCCTTTTCATACTGTCCTGTATCCTGTTTTCATGGTTGTTGTATTTACTTTTATTCTCTTGCAGGGCATTGGGAAAGTGAATCAGATGTACCTGGGGTGGATGAAACTGTTCCAGAGTGCTTAGACAATTTTTACTTCAAGAGATGGAGCATCACTTCTGCCAACTTACGGTGTATGTGCCACATCACAATACAGTTTTTGTATCAAGCCATCTATTGTAACATATTTATTTTAATAAAGTTTCTTACAACTTGACCATTGTACATTTCTTTTTACAAATAACCTGGCTTAATGCTTATGCTTATTGGTGATCTGATGTCTCCATTGCGCTTCTCTTGCAGGCCTTTCTTCAAACATGGATCAATAACAAACTCCAAAAATATCAGAAACTTATCCTGCAAAGTTGTTGTTGACACTCAAAAATTGCACTCAGGTTTCCAAAATCAGAAGTTCCGATTTCTGCATGTTCGCTTTAGCAAAAATGGCTAAGACTTCATCGATCCGAGAGCACCCTCTCTGTGGTCAAGGTTTGGTACATCGAAAGTATCCGGCCTTTTGCCGGAGGAACCAAAACTGAAAGTTACGAAATGCCAAATTGGAAGTTCCTGCTTTTGTAGAACTAAATATTGTAGAAAGTATTTAATCTTTGTCCAATGATGGTTATTTTGCAAGAAGTGCTTTTATACATGTTTTGCAGGCTGTGGGAGATGTTGTGAAGATTTTGGCAATAGATATAAAGAAATTCTTGAAGATGAAGCCAAATTCTTGATTTGAAGATTTCAAGATGTAGCCCTCGTCAAGATGATCGAAACGGATATACAGATGACCTAATTTGGAGCTGGGACGAGGAATTTAAGAGATTTCAAAGATGCTCACAGTCTGCACCTTTATTCTGAGAAAGAGATAATTGTTGATTTTATTGTTGATTTGTTCGAAATTTGTTTCCCATGGGAGAAGACCACCCTCTATATATAAAGAGAGGCTCACGCCCGATTGAGGGCACTCTTAATCGTCAAAACCTAATGTACCTTTACTTTTTTATCTACAAACTCTAGCTCTCTTCCAAACCCTAATTTCTCTTTTTCTCTCATCCTGATGACGTTTGTAGGTGACCTAGCTGGTTTGTCGAGCCTAGATCAACCCTAGAAAGTCTTTGCTCCAATGGTGTTCCTCTCGAGCTCGAGTTTCTTGGTGCTATTGTGAATTTGCCAAAACCGAAACTTCTAGTTTGGCATACAAAAACTTTTGGTTTTCGCTGACAGAGCCCCTAGTGGCTTATCGGCGGTGCTGTGTGCTCATGTGGAACGATGTGGTTTAGCATCAATACACTTTTTACCGACTCCACTGAATTCATATACTCCAACCATGGGATCCAACACCGAGATCGACAAGGAGAATATCATCGCCTTGACTTTTGAAGATCCTGAAGAGGAGGATCGCAGATCCTTTGAAGCCCACATCGAAGAACAACGATGACTCTATGCCTCATGTTTTCGGAAGATAAGGACGGACATCATCAAAATTGAAGAACCTAAGCTTCCCATCTAAAAAAACCCGAGGTGAAAGATTCTATGACTACCTTTCTCTCTCGTGTGGTGATGTTGCTAATATGGTTAATTAGGCCGTTAGTACATCTATAGCAAATAGGGCACAACAACTAATTGAGGATCAATTGGAAAGTCATGTTCAAACTATTCTCTTAAGAGTTAGTAATGAACAAAATAAGGAACAACCTTTATTTGCCGATCCTAGTACTATTAATGTTAAGGATATACATCCACCACCTCATATGTTTAATTTGTTTACCAATGCTCATGGTGGTTGGAAATCTAGTGATTCGGCTAGTGATGCTAATCCTTTCATTAAGCAAAACAGTACTAGATATGAGTCATCGACATTATCGTCGCCTCAATTAACACATGCTGCATCTACGTCAGCTCAATATGGCCAAAGAACACAAATGCCTAACTCTCACAATGTAGCATATAGTGCGCTACCACAACAAGGATCAGGAATCCCTTATGGGTCAATCTCGAATTCTTATGGTGCCTCTTATACTGTTCATACCACATCACCAAAGCCAATTGTAACGTCTATTGGGCCTCCAGAAGGACATATGACTATGGATCAATTATGTGATCAATTTGCTAAGATGTTGAGGGAGCATTATGGAGTAGAACCTAGTATTGATGGACGCTCTTACCAAAAGCATTACCCTAATCACTTTTATCCTCATGGATTTAAAGTTCCCAATTTGTAGAATTCAATCGGGATGATGGCAAGACCACAAGGGAGCATGTAGGTCTTGCACAATTAGGTGATGCTAGCTCTAATGACATTCTTAAAATTAATTAGAATGTTTCCTCTTTCATTATCCGGAACTGCATTTACATGGTTTACTGTTCTAGAGCCTAATTCAATACATGTGTGGTCTCAATTAGAGCAAAAATTTCATGATCATTTTTAGTGTGGTTATAATGAATTAAGATTATCTCACTTGACATCGGTTAGACAAAAGGCATGATGAATATGTGAATGATTACATTAAAAGATTTAGAAGTACTAAAAATTGATACTTTGATTTGATTATTTTTGAAAATTATTTGGCAGAATTAGCTTTTAGTGGCCTACTTAGCCTTGGAAAAAAATTAGAGGTTATGATTATTCTACTATCAATAAATCGCAACAAAGAGCGTTGGCTTCTGAAAGCCGAAGTAAAGAAGTAAAAGAACAACATAAGTTACATCATCCTAGTATGCATCTACTTGAGTATAATTCTGATTCGGACGATGATAGTAAAGATAGTTACGCTTCTGAATTTACATGGCCATCTAAAGCTAATCCTCATTATTGTGATTCTCTCAAGCCGGTTCATAAAAATCGGCAAGAGGAGATGAAATTTATTTAATTTTGATGTAGCTACGTGTGATAGAATATTTGATGAATTGAATAAAGGAGGCTACATTAAGATGTTGTATGCTTTCCCGCCGCTTGATGAGTTAAAGCGGCATGCTTATTATAAGTGGCATAATTCTTTCTCTCATGTCATTAATGATTGTAATGTATTCTGAAGACAACTTCAATCGGCAATTAATGAAGGAAGATTGTCTTTAAGGGATATGCAAGTAGATAGACACCCTTTTCCTATTGATACTGTTGATCTACAAAGTGTGAAAGTGTTGGTTCAGCCTGAACAAGCTGATAACTAGAGGCAAGAATGTGATCATCGGTGAAGAAAGGTATGAAAATGTAAATATGAAAAGTCTTTCAAGAGAAGTGTTATTAGAAAAGTCTTTCGATGGTAAAGACTCTCTGAAAATCACTATTAAAGCCTCTGGACTTGGAGGCAAACAAAGACTCAAACTTCGGTTGATCCTACTGACCAGGAAAAATAGAAAATTTCGGTTTGCCAAACCAGAAGTTCTGGTTTTGGTCGAAAGTAAAAAATGCTTAAACTGAAGAACCCCAAGGTGGGAATGTGGAAAATAAATAGAGAAGATCCCTTATTTACCATTGAAAGATAAACTGATGCCTTACAAGCAATCAAAAATTAAAGTTTCCTTATCTGCCATTGGATACAAACTTAATGCCTCGTATGCCATTACTATTTGATTGTCACCATCATTGTTGAATTTTTATAGTCAAAACTGACTTGTTTTGTTGTCACTATTATTTATTTAATTTGTATGATTATTTCATATCATATAATTGCTAGCGTGTACGAATAGATTTTTTCATAATCGTATATTTTAAAATCGGAAAGCATAATTTGAACAAGCACAATTATTTTATATGGCTGCATCATAACATGGGCAGAACATGCAGAATTTTGTTACATGATTCTTCTAGAAATAAATGTATATTTCTCAACTAGAATTTAAAATTTGTGAATTAAACTGATAGCGATGGCACACAAAGCATCGATTTCAAATTCGATGGCGGAGAAGGAAGCTCTAATTTTTCGATGGCTTCTAAGGCATCAAGCTATTTTTGGATGGTAAATTAGGAATAGCCTCAAATAAATAATCCAAAGCTGGAAACAAAAAAAATAAACTTCTTAAAATCTGTGTTAGCATCATGACCTTTGAAGTCCCAACAAAGGTATGAACGGTTTTGGTGATTGAATAAACAACGTAGGTAATGGTTGTGAGTGTAGGTACCACCCCGCACATTTTCTACATCAACATGGTAGGCTTTCTCGATGGATGACAAGGACGATCCCAAGATGAGGAATTCTGAGCGTCGGTGGATGTTGGGCTGGCAGTGACCTGGGCCAAGGTCACACCCAACCACGCGTGTCCAGGAGCCAGATCACAACCGATCTAAGCCATTGGCCGGGAGAGTGGCTATGAGCCCTTGGATTTGTAGGTGGGGATTCCATTCCTAGTCCGCAAGTTGATCCCCTCCCCTAATCCTCTCCCACCTACTCCTCCCTCTCATTTCTTGTTGGACGTCATCCCCTCTCCCTTATCTCCTTTCCCACCAACCCCTCTCTCCCTTATCTCTTTTCCCCCACCAACCCCTCCCACCTGGTGCACATCACTTTCTCCCCTTCCCTGGTTGGAGCGCTCTCTCTCTTCTGTTGGGCACGCCCCCTTCCTCTACTCTCTTTTTGAATATTTCCTAGAGGGGGGTGAATAGGCAACCTAAAATAATAACTAAAAAAAATAAACTCAACGAACTGTCAGACCACCAGAGTCTCCGGTAATGTGCCGGATACTCCGGTCACCGGACTGTCCAGTCACTTGTCGGACACTCCGATCAAACAAGTGGACGAAATTCCACTTGAAATCAAAGGACTAGAATATGCTATAGGAAGTAGATCTAGGCAATTAAACAAGCTAGAGACTAGTGAGCAAGTAGATTGAAGCAAATCTATGAATATGAACAACAAGAACAATATGAGCTTGCAAGAATGAAAATTGCACAAAAAGACACAAGATTTTACTTTGAAGTTCGAGTCCACGAAGGAACTCTACGTCTCCGTTGAGAGGTTCACAACGAACCAGATCTCACTCTCCTTTCTCCCACTCAACTAACCACAAAGGTAAGGTTGAGTTCTCCACTAGCAAATCCCTTTCAGAAAGCGGTGAACAAACTTTCAGGGGCGTCACCACACAAGTTCGAAGCTCTCGGGCACGCCTAGCCATCTAAGAGCAAAAGCTACAAGAGTAACAAACTCGAATCGAAGCTCGATGGTGTCGCAAATGCTCAATGGGAGTGAAAGCATTTCTCTCACAACCCCTAGCTCAAATCTTGCAAGCTTAGGCTTTGGAAGGGAGTGGGAGAGTGTTTTTAGAGCTCAAGAGTGTGTTGTTTAAGAGTGAGTCGCCAGTCCTCACAAAAGGGGCTGAGGGAGTATAAATACTCGGCTTCAAAAAATAGCCGTTAGACCACATTCTGACTGACCGAACACTCCGGCACTTTGCCGGACACTCCGGTCCACCGAAATCTCCGATAACTTGCCGGATACTCCGGTGAGCCCGCTCGGGTTGGCAGAGCCTGAGCCACCGGAGTCTCCGACACTGTGCCAGATACTCCGGTGAGCCCTCTCGGGTGTGGGCTTGCTAGGCCACCGGAGTCTCCGGCACTTCGCCGGACACTCCGGTGAGCCTTCTCAGGTAAAGCCAGCAAGGCTTACCGGAGACTCCGGCAATGTGCCGGATACTCCGGTAAGGAGTCTCGGGTTAGGTCAAGATTTACGTATTTTTGGCACTTTGAGACCTCAATTTGAGCCCCCCTTGATAGTACGGCATACCTAGACTCAAGAAATGATCAAACTAGTATTTTTCCATGGGAAAAGGCTCCATGACTTGATCCAAGAAAATTGAGGTCTTCTTTTTCTTTCAATATTCTTTTCTTCTTTTTGAAACTTCTCGGCTCTCAATGCACTTAACAAATATCATAAACTCTTTGAATGGTTCGTCATCATCCACCAAAACCCATTAGGGGGACTAGATGCACTTTCAATCTCTCCCTTTTTAGTGATTGATGACAACCCATTCAAAGCTTAAAAAAAGATATAATCAACGATTTTGGATGCTTGTGATATATGAATCTCCCCCTAAATGTGTGTATGGACTTGAATTTCTTATTTTGGCTTTAACATTTCAAAATGCACATATTTAAGAGAAAATGTGAGAGCTCTCCCTATATCCAAGCATCCGTGGGGTGCAACAAGTGAGTGGACATAACAAATGTAATGCATATGACAATAAATATCCAACAACAAGTATAAGAAGATCAAAAAGAACATTTCACGATTACACCACCACATATCATAAGCAACATATCATAGATAGCAACATAATAACCAAATCTCATAAATATAGTACGAATAGAGTTATTACAAACCACAAATCACATAGTTTTATACTAACACTCACACAAGTCTTATATGTCCATCATTACAATAATATAAGCCTAAAGATAAAGATAGATGACATGATAGATATCTTCTCTCCCTTTGGTATCACATCACCAAAAAAGAGAAAAGAATACAAAGTGGTAAGCTCATGGTGTGGCGTCGCTATCTTCATCACCTTCCTCATCATCACCTTCTTCTTCATCGCCTTCTCCTTCACTTTCTCCCTCAGCGGCTGCAATGTCCTCTTCACCTTCTTCCTCACTTGCTTCGGCTCCACCCTCTTGCTTATGTTCTTGGACCAACCGTTGAGCATAGGCAAGAGGATCTCAAGAATTGTCAAAGATAGGAGGAGGGATATTCGGATACTCGCGGAGAGGAGAAATGTTGATGTTAAGATGAGAGGCAATCTGATCTTGTCTTGCCCCTAGAGTTTGGAATTGCTCTCGGGTCTCGCGGTGATGCTTTCTGATCTCGGTAGCGTTGTGAGTACACACGCTCTGCCTTGAGAGCCCGAGCAATGAAGGAAGAAGAAGAAGACTTATGGTACTTCTTCTTGTAAGCACGGTGAGAAGGATGCGTGGAAGGCTCATGCGAAGAGGAATCACCTCTAGAAGATGGAGCTGCTGCACAAGAAGTTGATCCAGTGGATGTCCCAGTGGCCCGAATGCGATAAGGATTGTGCTTCACCTCACAGTAAAGTTGGCCATTGAGCAAAGAGTGGATCATATAGATGATGTAGGGAGCATAGCTGCAGCTTCAGATCGGTGTGGTAGAGGTGACAATGATTTCCTGGAAGATGAAATCAAAAACATTGAAACCCCCTGGGAGTGGCATCTATGTCTTGCATCCAGTAGAGCAAGTTCCTTGCCATATGCATAACACTCGAGGCATCTCCAGACCGAGGCCATAAGGTGACACGAAACATGGAGTTGAGATACTTGAAAAAGGTTGTCATCCCATGCACCTTCCTGAGACTGACGGGTCCAAGCCTTTTATTATAGAGAAAGGCTATCTCCCCATCAAGAAAAACCCGCTCAGAATGAATGTTGTGCTTCTCTAAGTTCTCCTGACCAAAACCAAGATAAACAGCAAACTGTGAGTAGGAGACTTGATAGCGGTTGCCCTCTAGTGCCCAGTGGAGAATAGGCTCATCTCCATCCCTGTCAATCCAGAGAGTAGTGTAGAACTGGACAATTATGTCTTCACACCAATCTTGCTTAAGCCCATGATGTCCTTGCAGCCCTTTCGCTTACAAGCCTCAATAATCTGATCAAATATAGGATCCTCGGCTGCACTCATGTAACTCCAGTCTATCCACTTCATAGGAGTTGTCCTGACTTTTTTATCCACAATCACAGACTTGTACCAATCCATGTAGAAGAGGTTGTGAAATCTGTAATCAACACAGCCAGACTGTCTCTCCATGGAATAAGGATTGGGGTACATCTTGATAATTGAGTCATGAGAACCTTTCGTGTAGTTGATAGGCTTCATGGGATGCTCAAAACGTTCTTGATTCTCAAGAGACGGGGAGCAAATTGATCATAAAAAGCAGTGCCTTGCCCACTAGCAACTCCCTTGCCCTTGCCAGGACCTCTCTCCGGTACTCCTCCTTGATGGTAAAGTGGTACCAGGAGCAACATCTCGAATGATAATGCTTTGGTCCTTCCTAGGTTGCTTCTTAGAACCCGCAACCTTTCGTTTGCGCTTGACGCGATCCGCCTCATGCTCGCTCTCAATCTCCGGTTCATTTTGAGGTTGAATTCTCCTTTCACGAACCATCTGTCAATAAGTGAGTAGAAGAACCACTAGGATCAATAACAAGATAGGACAAGGAGGTATGAAAGATTGCGCAAAATCACTGATGCATCGCAGTCTCTAGTAATGTGTCGGATAGTCCGGTCAACGGAGTCTCCAGCAAAGTGCCGGACACTCCAGTCCACAGACCATCCGGCAAGTTGCCGGACAGTCCAGTCCACCGTGTTCTTGGCAAGAATCAATGAGATCTCTCTAACTATTCAGGGCATTGCAACCAAACTTTCGGCATCACAAGGATACATCAAAAGAAGATGATTCATCGAAGAAAATCCCCTAGAATACCCTATGGAGAGAGATCAGGAAAAGTTGGATTTTGAATAAAATACCTCGTTTGAGCCTCGATTTGACGGGAAAAACGACGGGGAATGAGTGACGAAGCCTCAAGGAGTCTTGGGGATCAAATCCCTTGCGAGGACTCGGCCCGATTCGAAGGATTTGGAGTAGTGGCGATTTTGGGATGAGAGAGGCGCGTCGAGGGCTGTTGAAGGCAAATAAGAGATGAACGTTGAAAGTGGGACCTACAGAGGTTTAAATACCTCCAGGCCTACCGAACACTCCAGCCACTGGAGTATCCGACACAATGCCAGAATCTCCGGTAGGCCTTCTTGGGTTCGGCCACAAGAGCCACCGGACATTCCGACAAAGTGCCGGATAGTCCAGTGAGCCTTCTATGGACAGGAGCAGAAAATTCGAAGAAATCTTTGGAATTCTGGATAGAACTTTGGAGATTTTGCAAGAATAGGCTATATATATATATATATATATATATATATATATATATATATATATATATATATATATATATATATATATATATATATATATATATATATATATAT
>BCLF01000136.1:499838-512259 GCA_001602275.1 Zoysia japonica
GGCCACAAGAGCCACCGGACATTCCGACAAAGTGCCGGATAGTCCAGTGAGCCTTCTATGGACAGGAGCAGAAAATTCGAAGAAATCTTTGGAATTCTGGATAGAACTTTGGAGATTTTGCAAGAATAGGCTATATATATATATATATATATATATATATATATATATATATATATATATATGGACATATAAATATTTGTCATAAAGTGATCAGCAACAATCAACAATCGAAGCAATGATCACTTTACAACAAAGTTGATCCTAAGATCATGAACAATAAAATACTTTGAAAAGCACTCAACATTTTCACAAAATCTTTTGTTTCACAAGCAAATAGAAAACAATAATTAGATGTGCATTACTTCAAGCCACATGTCGAGAATCAATGATATTAAACTCACTCCTAAGCTCACAAAAGCGCTTCTCATCTAGAGGCTTGGTAAAAATATCAGCCAATTGATCTTTTGTGGGTACATGAAATATCTCTATATCCCCCTTTAGTGTATGATCTCTCAAGAAATGGTGCCCAATGTCTATGTGCTTTGTGCAGTTATAATCATTAGCAATCTTGATGGCACTCTCATTGTCACATAAGAGAGGGACCTTGTTATCAAAGTAACCAAATTCCTTAAGGGTTTGCCTCATCCATAGCAATTGGGCACAACAGCTACCCGCAGCTATGTAGTTGGCTTCGGCGGTGCATAGGGCAACGGAGTTTTGTTTTTTAGAGGACCAAGATACAAGAGATCTTACTAAAAATTGGCAAGTCCCCGATGTGCTCATTCTATCCACTTTGCATCCGGCATAATCTGCATCGAAATATCCAATGAGATTAAAAGTGGAACCCTTTGGATACCAAAGCCCTAGTTTTGGTGTGTGAACTAAATATCTTAAGATGCTCTTAACGGCCCTTAAATGGCACTCCTTTGGAGCTGCTTAAAATCTTGCACAGATGCACACACTAAGCCTGATATCGGGCCTAGATGCACAAAAGTAAAGTAAGGATCCAATCATGAAGCGATATACCTTTTGATCCATCGCTATTCCACCGAAGTTAAGATCAAGAACCATTTGTCTCCATGGGAGTCTTGATAGGTTTAGCATTTGTCATCTTGAACTTTTTGAGAATGTCATGGGTGTATTTGGTTTGACATATGAACGTTTCTTACTTGAGTTGTTTCACTTGAAAGCCGAGGAAGAACGTCAACTCTCCCATCATTGACATCTCAAATCTTTTTGTCATGACCTTGCTAAACTCATCACAAAAAGTTTTGTTAGTAGAACCAAATATTATGTCATCGACATATATTTGGCACACAAATAAATCATTATGAACTCTTTTTGTGAAGATGGTGGAATCGGCTTTTTCAATTGTAAAACCACTTTCAATGAGAAAGTCCCTAAGGCATTCATACCCTGCTCTAAGAGCTTGCTTAAGCCCATAGAGCGCCTTATGGAGTTTATAAATGTGGTTAGGATACTCATCATCTTCAGCTCGGTGGTTGCTCCACTACACTTCTTCTTTGATTAGCCTATTGAGAAATGCACTTTTCACATCTATTTGATATAGCTTAAAATCATGGTGAGTAGCATAGGCAAATAATATATGAATTGATTTAAGCCTAGCTACTGGGGCAAAGGTTTCATCGAAATCCAAACCTTCAACTTGTGAATAATGTTTTACCACAAGTCTTGCCTTGTTCCTTGTAATGACTCTATGCTCATCTTGTTTGTTGCAGAACACCCATTTAGTGCCCACAATATTTTGACTTGGACGCTCCACCAAGGACCAGACTTCATTCCTCTTGAAATTGTTCAACTCTTCTTGCTTGGCCATCACCCAATCCAGATCACGAAGTGCATCTTCTACCCTAAATGGTTCTATAGAGGAAAGAAAAGAGTAATGTTCACAAAAAGTAGCGACTCGTGATCTAGTGGTTACCCCTTTTTCAATATCATCAAGTATGTTGTCGACGGGGTGATCTCTTTGAACACTTTGATAGACTCTTGGGTGTGGTACTTGATGTCTTTGTTCATCTTGCTCTTCTTTTTCATCTCCCCCTTGATCATTGCTCTCTTCATCTTCTTGGGCATCACCTTGTATTGGAGGTGATGCAACATTGTAGAATGGATCATTTTGAACATCTTGTGGATTATGTGGACGTACATCACCAATTTCCATCCTCCTCAATGCATCACATGGAGCTTTTTCATCATCTAAAACATCAAGATCAACTTGCTCTACTTGAGAGCCATTAGTCTCATCAAACACCGCATCACACGTGACTTCAACTAAACCGGAGTTTTTGTTAAAGACACGATAGGCACGAGAGTTTGAGTCATAATCAAGCAAGAAACCATCGTTCGCCTTTGGAGCAAACTTGGATGATTTGTGTTTCTTGTTGAGAATATAACACTTGCTTTCAAAAACACGAAAGTAAGAGACATTAGGTTTGTTATCGGTGAGAAGCTCGTAGGTGGTCTTCTTCAAAATGCGATGAAGATAGAGTCGGTTGGTTGCATGATATGCCGTTTTCATCGCTTCGGCCCAAAAGCGATCGGAGGTCTTGTATTCATCAAACATGGTTCTTGTCATCTCTATGAGTGTATGGTTCTTTCTTTCGGCAACTCTGTTTTGTTGAGGGGAGTAGGGTGCCGAAAACTCATGCTTGATGCTTTCTTCATCAAGATACTCTTTCACTTGAGTGTTCTTAAATTCGCTTCCATTGTCACTTCTTATCTTCTCGACTCTTAAGCGAAATTCATTTTGAGCTCTTCTCAAAAACTTCTTGAGTTCTCTTTGAGTTTCACTTTTATCATGCAAAAATAACACCCAAGTGAAATAAAAATAATCATCAATAATTACAAGACCATATTTGTTACCGCCAATGCTTATGTAGTCTATTGGACCAAAGAGATCCATATGAAGCAATTTCAATGGCCTTGTTGTTGTCACGATGTTCTTGACGAGATGTGGCGCTCCAACTTATTTTTCGGCTTGACATGCTCCACATGGCTTATCTTTCTCAAACACAACTTTGGTTAGTCATAGGATGTGACCGCCTTTGATAGTACTTGAGTGTCCGATCTTTTGGTGAGGTAATAACTATCGATTTGGTGGAGTCGACCCTCACGATCCGACTACAAACGAACAGGTCGTGTGCGCCTTAGCAATCGCAGAACCAACTCCGAATAGTTATTGACCTCGCCGAAACAGCAAGATCAACCTGATCACGAAGATCAATTCCTGCAAGTAATTGAAGAACAAGAAAGAACAAGATGTGGCAAACCAGAAATCTCTTCAAATGTGAGGTTCTCAAATGGCTGTCTAACAGGTGGTCGTTGGACACAACTGAAGATCAGAAAAGTTTGCAAAGAGCTAAACTATAATAAAAGAAAACCCGAGTGTTCCTGGTGGCGGCTGGGACCTTTAAATAGGGTGAAGGACGACCAGGGGGGTGCTGGGGTCGTCCTCAAACCCTCGAACACGCCCCAAATGGGCTCAACTTGATGCATGGGCCAATGGCCCAAATTGGGATGACGCAGCACCTTCTGTATAAAAATGACGATTGGCGCTGACTTCGATGTGATATGAAGGTGAGGTTGGATCCATTCGAAAGTAGACTTCGTGAGCTTTCTAGAATGTACTTAAACACCCAAATTGGATTCTATATGAAGTCGTGGCTTTCGTTGTAAGTTTGTACTGTTTTGTAGTCCGAATCTACCATGTGTGAATAATTTCATTGAAGTCCTCATCAGAGGATATGATGTCCACATCAGCCTTTTAGGAGCTTATTAAGATTTCTCATTTCAACATGGGCTAGCCTACGATGCCACAACCAACCCATGTTGGACTTTACGATTAAACATGTGTCAAGTTGAGCCTTATCCATTGAAAAGTCAACGAGATAAAGCTTTCCCTTTAACACACATGTAAAGGCAATTGAGTCATCCCTCCTTCTAAAGATAGTCACACCCTCATTAGTGAACAAATAATTATAGCCCATCTCACAAAGTTGTGAAACAGACAACATATTGTAGTCCGAGGAATCAACAAGTAATACATTAGAAATAGAATGCTCGGTTGTGATAGCAATTTTACCATACGCACTCTTCCTTGTCCATTATCACTAAAAGTGATGCTCTCCATTGAATCTTCATTCTCTTGATAGGAGGTAAATATCTTTCTCTCTGGTCATATGATTGGTGCATCCACTATGTAGCACCCAACTTGATCCACCGGAGGAGTACACCTACAAAACAAGTTAAGCTTTGTTTTTAGGTACCCAAATTTGTTTGGGTCCTTTTACATTAGTCATGAGAGTCTTGGGCACCCACACACAAGTTTTTGAATTCTTGTTATGACCCAACATACTTAACAATAACTCTACCATGCTTGTTTTTCATGAGTACATATGATGCATCAAAAGTTTGAAATAGCATGGGCATATTATGAGAAGCATTAGCATGATGATCATGAAACTTAAAAAGATCATTAGTGTCTTTGGTCTTGTCTTGTTTCTTTTGGTAAGTTCTCTTTTTTGTGAATTTTGGGAACTCTTGGCCATTCTTGAATTCTCTTCCATTTTGCTTTCCGCCATGAAATAGCCAATACCGTCCTTGACATGAGGGCGCCTTGTGTTCAAGTATGCACTTCTTGCATATTCAACCTTCTTAACGTTAAGCTTTTGCTTCTTTTGATAAACTTACCCTTTCAATGTTTTCACTTGATCTTTCAAGTTATGAATCAATTTGACATTAGTAGCACAAGCTTCAAGGTCAATATTCTTACATCTAACACAATGTTTAGAAGTTTTAGTTAAGCTAGGGTCATCTTTAGGTTTAGAGTTAGACCGAAGAGTTCGAAGTCTTTATTGGCCTTTTTCAAGGCATCATAGTCTCATTGAAGAGCACCACTTGAAATCTCAAGACTTTTACAAGTCTTCTTGCATGAAGCAAGTTGTTGATCTAACTCTTTATTTTCTCTTTTCTAGAGTTAGAAGATTCTCAAGCTTAAGGTTTCTCTTCTTTTTGAGAATGAGCAAGTCTTCTTGATTCTCAAGAATCTCATCCCTCTTAACTATTTGATCCATAAGTATTTTGATTTCAGTGATAGCATTTTTACTTAAGACTTTAAGCAATGCCCCATCATCACTATCACTTTCTAATTCATCATCACTACTAACATATTTATGAGGGAGGTTGAATTTAGTTTTTACCTTACGCTTGCCCTCCCATCAAACATCTGTGAGTAGTGCTCTTGCTCTTGTTGAGATTGGTGAAGAGAGACTTGCTTGATTAAGATTCTTTGATGGCAAATGTAGCAATGCCTTCATAATTCGAATCGGAACTATCTTTATTTGAGTCCCATTCCATTCTAGATGGGCTTCACCGCTGTACTTCTTTTTTAAAAATTTCTTGTCCTTGTTGAAGTACTTCTCCTTCTTCTTCTTGCCATCATCTTCTTCTTTCTTCTCATGTGGGCAATTAGCAATAAAGTGCCCATACTTCCCACAATTGTAGCAAACTCTTTTACCTCTTGTCTTGAGCTTATCTTTTCTCATGTCATCACGGTAATCGCGCTTCTTTCTCATGAACTAGTGTATACAAGGTTGTGTTCCTAAACGTGTAAGCCATAATCATCTTCTTGACAACCTCATGATCACTCTAATTTTTGCTTCTATAGGCTCTAATCTTGTTGACGAGAATCTTGAGCCAGTTGTACATCTCTTGAGGAGTCTTATTGTCTTCTATCACAAATCTTTCCAATTCTCCCTCAATCATCTTAATCTTGGCAATTCTTATGGTCTTGGTGCCTTCATGAGCAACTCGAAGAGTATCCCAAATCTCCTTTGCCGAGTTCAACCCATCAACCTTGTTGAAGTCTTCTTGATTGAGCGATGAGAGAAGAACTGTCACCGCTTGAGCATTTCGGTGGAGATCTTGTTCGTGTTTCGGAGTGAGTTCTTCATCGTCATCACTATTTAGATATTCAACACCTGTACAAACAATATCCCAAATGCTCGTGTGAAGCGAAAATAGGTGATACTTCGTGTTGTGCATCCACTTGGCATAGTTCATCCCATCAAATTGAGTTGGTTTACCAATGGGTAACGACAAAAAGTTTGTGTTAGAATTATGACGAGAATAATTGAAAGAGGTCTTAGAATAGTCCTTTTTAACTCCCTTCTTCTTTTTCTTCTTCGCCTCTTTGGCCTTCTTCCAGAGGAGTGAGAAGGATTCCGCGTCACTCTCACTTGAAGAAGAGTGTTCAATCTCTTCACTTGCTTGGCTTGATTCCCTTAGACCCACCATCTTCTCTCCAAGCGATTAAACTCGATTCGAAGAGTTTGGCTCTGATACCAATTGAAAGTTATCTAGAGGGAGGTGAATAGGAAAAAATAATTCTTAAAAAAAATAAACTCAACGAACTATCAGACCACCGAAGTCTCTAGTAATGTGCCGGATACTCCGGTCACTTGTCGGACACTTCGGTCAAATAGGGACTTGGACAAAATTTGAATCTAAGCAAGTTTTAGCGAGTTCTAGCAAATTCCACTTGAATCAAAAGACTAGAATATGATATAGAAAGTAGATCTAAGCAATTAAACAAGCTAGAGACTAGTGAGCAAGTAGATCGAAGCAAATCTACGAATATGAACAACAAGAATAATATGAGCTTGCAAGAATGAAAAGTGCACAAGGAGACACAAGATTTTACTCCGAAGTTCGAGTCCACGAAGGAACTCTACGTCTCCGTTGAGAGGTTCACAAAGAACCGGATCTCATTCGATCCTTTCTCTCACTTAACCAACCACAAAGGTGAGGTTGAGTTCTCCACTAGCAAATCCCTTTTGAGAAGGGGTGAACAAATTTTTCGGGGCCTCACCACACAAGTTGGGAGCTCTCGGGCACATCTAGCCGTCTAGGAGCAAAAGCTCCAAGAGTAGCAAACTCGAATCGAAGCTCGACGGTGCCACAAATGCTCAATGGGAGTGAAAGCACTTCTCTCACAATCCCTAGCTTTGGAAGGGAGTGGGAGAGTTTTTTTTTGAGCTCAAGAGTGTGTTGTTCAAGAGTGAGTCGCTAGTCCTCCCAAAAGGGGCTAAGGGGTATAAATACCCAGGCTTCAAAAATAGCTGTTGGACCACATTTTGACTGACCGGACACTCCGGTCCACCGGAGTCTCCGGCAACTTGCCGGACACTCCGGTGAGATCTCTCAGGTTGGCAGAGCCTGCGCCACTGGAGTCTCCAGCACTATGCCGTATACTCCGGTGAGCCATCTTAAGTGCGGGCTGCTAGGCCACCGGAGTCTCTGGCACTTTGCCGGACACTTCGGTGAGCCTTCTCTGGTAAAGCCAGTAAGCCTTACCGGAGATTTGAGCATTTTTGTCACTTTGAGACTTCAATTTAAGTCCTTCTTGATAGTACGACGTACCTAGACTCAAGAAATAATAAAAACTAGTATTCTTTTATAGGAAAAGGCTCCGTGACTTGATCAAGAAAATTGAGGGTCTTCTTTTTTTTAATATTCTTTTCTTTTTTTTGAGACTTCTCGATTGTCAATGTACTTAACAAATGTCATTAGCTCTTTGAATGGTTCGTCGTCATCCACCAAAATCCACTAGAGGGCCTTGATGCACTTTCACTTTTTGGCACCACTCTTCCCTCTTCCTCTCTCCTCTCCTCTCCAACAAAGCAGCAAGCCGTGCAGCACCTTGGAGTAGATGTGGTGAAGGGGTACGCCCCCAGGTGATCTGTCACCTTGTCACCTTCTTCCTTGGCCGGCATCGCAGTTCTGAACCATCGCTTTGATTGCAGGTTGAGCTCAGTGGTGGAGGTATCCTGGCTTCATGGTAAAGTTATTCATGCCATTTTCTGATCCCTTGCTGTTTTCGTGTTTTTCCTGGTGAGATTCCAACTCTTGAATCACGTTCTCATCTCTTGAGGTGCTGCCATGTGGAGATCTGAAGGTTGTGTGGTGTTCATGATGAGGACATCACTCCTTTAAATATGCACACTGCTCCTCGAATTAGTATTGATAGAACTCGTGCACGATAATTAAATTTAGAGGTGAGCTCGTTTTTAAATATATTTTTCTTTCATTTGAGAATAGATTACTATTTCATGACTTTATCATGATTAAAAACATTGAAGAGGGTAAAGGGAAGCATAAAGGACTTGAAGATGCTCAAGACCAGCAAGACGCATTGAACCCCAGAGGAAATTCAATCCAACTCGAAGTCAAGTTGCCCTCGGGTTCCAAAAGCAGTCCGCACTAAAACAGACGCCTAGGTCGATTATGGGATCCGTTTTGGATGTTTTAAATATGAATGGAAAGCTAAAAAGATAACTTTCCAACAGCACGAGTCTCATCTCCAAATTTGACCGAAGTCAGCTAGAATCGTTAAAACAAGACGATATCCATAAATTGCCCTAGTGCTGCGACACTATCTTTTAGCCTTTGTGCCGTGTATCTTTCCTAAGCCCATTAGTATTAGGGTTTACCTTTTAAGGACGTCCTAACCTCCATACAAACAATAGCCGCATCATTAGGATTAAGTTTTTGCTTCGTTTCATCTATTATCAATCAGTTTCACCGTTTGACGGTCGGTTTCCAACTTCGCGAGTTTAATTCATATTTTGCAATTGAGTTGCGTTCTTCCTTGCTTTCTTGTTCTTTCTTGTGTTCTTCGATTCGTAACCTGGGATTATCCTTTTCGGTGAGGTCAATCGTGTGTGTATGGTTGATAACCAGAGAAGAAGTGGTGCTGCGATTTCAGGGTTCGAATCGTTTTGATTTTACGTTGAATCGATTGTGTGTTGCATCTCCACTAAATTGAGAGTTACCACAACCTGACAGAAGATCGTTAACCATGTACACATCAAGTGGTAATCAGAGCTTCTGGTATACCATCAGGTTCATATCTATCCTTGTCAAATTTGCATTCATCCTATCATACACAGAAAAGCCGCAACAAAAAAAAAATAGTTGATCATTAGGTGTTCCTTTATCTAAGTCGTGTTTAGCCTTTATATAATTTTATTTTAGAGCCCGTAGTGTTGAGTTTGTGTTTTAGTTGCTAGATTCTAAAATCTTTTTGCATCCAGTTATTTTCCTTTGAAATTCATCACTTGCATCGTTCAATCTATTATCCGTGTTCATATATGTTATCTTGCATAAAAAAATTATCCCAATCACCCATCCATAAACTTTGCCACAAAATCATCTACAAAGTTCGCAACCGATTTCCAATCCGAAACTCTATTTAGCCTTTACCGGATATCTAAAATGGAGGCCCATAAAGTTATCATAACTTTTATTTCTCAACTCCAAATTAGACATATAAGTACTTTTCGGATATCTACAGAACATTTCCCATTCTTTGACGGCACTAGATTCAATTATTTTAGATCAGAAATTTCTGTTTTCACGCTCCAAAGTTTTATAACAGATTTAACAAAAAATCAAGATTTTCTCCAGGCCACATCTTTCATCATATTGATCGAAAACTTGGTCGTGTACCATTTTTGTGCCTTTAGTTCAGATAAAAATATCAAAAAAATAAAATGAAAAAATTATGAAGATCAAGAAGCTGAGAATTAACCCTTGCTGATTTTTGAATTGTTGAACAATTTATTGATTTCTGGAGCTTTATCGTTTGTGTTGTTGCTGCCCTTTAATATCCTCATTCATATTTTTCTAACATCTGAATTTTTTATAAGATTGGATTAGCAATTAAAATTATATACTTTGAACATGTATTCAATATTACTATCTGTTAGAGAATTGTGTTTCACTAATCATTATTTTAGCCCTCTAAGCTCCACAGACCCATCTCAGATCAGCACTATATTTGACCCTGCAATTGTGAAATTACGACTCTCTGGTTTCTCGTGCCACTGGTTGCACCATCTTTTGCTTTGCTTTGGTAAAAATCTTGCAAGAGCTCAGTAAGGCATTTTCTTTTGCGAAATTTTTACCACCCATCTCACTGTAGTTATAAGAATAATATTTTATGCTGTCTATGTGTTATTTTTCTAACTATGATAGGAAGAAAAGAAGGTGAATATAATGTGAGTAGTGCTTTGTAATAACTCCTTGATAATATCGATACAAACTTCAAAAAACGCAATGAATTTGTAGACAATATGTTGACAAACCTTGAGAGATGTAATCCACCTTAAACAGATGTTGCACGTGATCAAAAAACGCATAAAGTTCAGATCATCGCCACATCATCTCCTTACAAGAATAATTATATTATTTCATCTCTTTCTTTATACGATAGTTTAGATTCTATTAAACATATTGCTTGAAAAAGAGAGATGAATAATATATTTAAACAATGTCGTATGTGTGAAAGGAGAAAGCTTTTGAATGTTACTAGTGCATTAATTGATAGTGTTTTAACTTGATGATAATGTTTATATATGACTAAAAAATTTTCTTGAACATGAAGTAATGTCAATATTTTAATAAGAGAAACTTTTTTTGATACATCTTCTAAACCTATGTCTAGTTGTGATGTACACTCTTTTGAAGAGTTTTCTACTTATTTGTATCATTAATCATGCCAAGCTCATGCAAATCTCATACACAATAGATTAACACCAAGATATAAAGTCATTATTCTCAATAAAACCAAATATTCTCACTTATTTGTACAACACATACAATAAGTTAAGTTTTGATCTAGTAAATCACTACAACTTACAATAACACATGACATTTCAATGAATCCAGTTGACACTACTCAAAACAAATCGAAACTAATAGTTAAAGGCCTGTGGTTGTATGCTCTTCATTCTCTCACCTCTCACCTTGCTTTCTACAATAAGCAAAATATAAAAAAAAAACACAAATGAAATTGATCAGCAAAATGACATTTGCTGTAGTTTGCTTTATGGAATAAAAATCAATCATGACAATAGCTAATATTTGTCTTAACAATTGTTTTTGAACATTCTGGGCTCGAACCTATAGATCCATGCATAAACACAAGCTAATTCCATGCAATGGTCTATGTATAATCTTGCAGCAGAGTATAATGAGCACAATAGATCGACTTGCAATTAAATGCAATAATAAAAGCTATATTTTTTTTACCGCCAGTGCCAAAGTGCTCAGAAAAAGGTTGAAATCATACTCCCTTTTGTTGAGGCCATTCACATATAAGGTTCCACATTTTTCTTTAAGATGACCCAATTCTCCTTAGCAGCAGGCAACCATTTCTTCAAGAAGGGAAACGCCACGGTCAGTGGAAATAGAATGAAGATGCTCCATGAACCTGCCAAAGGATAAATATCAGTGTGATACTCATAAAACTAATCATCATGAAAAATAAGTCAGTGCAAAGTATATAGCACGTAACACTGAATATAATTATGCTCAATTTCCAATGAACTAGAAGTTCTACAAAACAATCATGCGGCCTTGTAACCGAACAAGCTAAGGTTCAGTTAAAAGGGATGGCTGTTTTATGCCCTTAATACGATAAAAACTGCTGAACTGCGGTACTAACTCCAAAGAAATTTTTGTTAAGAATTAACTGAAATGCTTTAACAAACCTAAGAAACACTAATATGGACAGCAGAAGGAGCAGAACACAAGGTAACCTCTCTCTGCTGTTTCAATTTTATTGTGACTTCCCTCGGCCTAAGCACCGCACTAGACTTCGGGGCTGCACATCGAAACAGTTGGTATTGCATATTTGCACATCGAAACAATGTAAAGTGCATGAGACATTGAATGCATCTAATAACAACTGCTCTCACCACAACTCTGCAAAGGTAAAGTTCTTCGAAGCAATTCCTAAAAATAATAGATGGACCTCACAGATAATGGTATGAGAACCTATACCTGTAAAGTGGGATGAGTCATCTGCCTACTGCGTTGAGTGTAATTAAGAAGGTCATACCCACGCTTGCCGCGCCACTTACCTGATTCCACCAGGCCTCACCGCTCCCACGAAGTTGAAGTCGCGGTCGGCTGCCTCGACACCAGCTAGCGAGCCGCTGCCCGACGCCAGCCGCTGCGCTGCCCCGCCGAAGTCGACACCGCTGGCTCCCTCACCACTGCCCCGACGCTGGCCCCTTCGCCGCCCCCTCCCCCCCGGTGCGGCCGGCGAGCCGCTGCCCCGACGCCGGTGGCTAGCCCCCTCGCCACTGCCCCCACGCCGGCGGCCAGCCCCCTCGCCGCAGCCCTGGCGCCGGCCGTCGCGCCACTGCCCTGAGTACCCAGCGAGCTGGTGCCCGATGCCGGTCGCCGCCCCGCCTCGCCGAAGTCGACTCCGCTGGCACCCTCGCCGCTGCCCCGACGCCGCCCGTCATGTTGCTGCTCCAGCTCCGCCCCCTGCAGAGGATTTTTTTTTTTCGAAAATGCCTATTGCACGGGGCTGTGGGTGAGATAAAGGGAG
>BCLF01000136.1:513967-526558 GCA_001602275.1 Zoysia japonica
GTCCAAAAAAAATAGTAGCTTTGAATGTAATGTTTTAATCAAACATCGCCAATATAAATTAGAAATAATTTTAAATTTATTAATTTACAAAATTAAAAATAATTTGTTTTAAAAATACTTTCTTAAAAGTGTACCGATGCTACTTTTTATTAAATATTTTTATAAATAACAAGGGTTATACTTATGCTTTGAAGACTATGTCGACAACTATTTTTTAAGACCGAAGTATATGTTTATGTAACTTTGTCAACCATATCAAGGTAACTATACTTCTATTTGTTAAATAATAAATTTAAAATATACTGCTTCAAATAGGGATGCACAACAAAAACATACACGAAAAGCGCGGCAATTGTCGCGCATATTTTCTAGTGGTTTCTATTTCCAAACCTTAGAAAAATTTTCTTTCTATGGGACATGGAAAAACCTAGGGAATGAAAAAAAAATTCTTTGGGAACTTATCGATTCCAGTAGGGCAGATTGGATGGCAACGAAGTAAAATATTGCAATTTTCCTTATTTTCAACAAATTAAGGCACCATTGTGAAGTAATTAGCAAAAATTATATTATATACCTAATATTTTTTTATACAGAAAATTATAAATGAAACAGATAAAAACATATATTGTTTTACATGATTTTCAAGAAATTAGAACTGATTAGGTATAGTTATTATTTAAAATAATTTTGTATGCATATTAAAGGTAACTCCAAAATGAATTACATGTACCTCCTCAATTAAGATTTGTAAAATGTCAAAAGTTAATGTTGAAGTCTTCAGAAATAGTTTTAAACGGAAAAAATGATAGAGGTTTTCGATTACTAGGTACTAAAAATACTAACAAAACTTGAATACTTTTAGTAAATACAATATCAAATCTGTGACAAACATTAACTTTTATGATGTTTATCAAAGATTCATGACAGAAATTAGGCCCAAATTGGACCCAGATGGGCCATCCGCTAATATATGGCAAATTCAATGAACGTACCTGTAATCTGTCATAGATTGTAGGATTTCTTGTAGTGGGTGAAACGGTATGAGAATAGAATAATCTAAGCAAAATTCAAGTCCTAATGGTGCGACAACTATTGATTATAAAAGGTGGATGAAACAAGATCCCCTGGATGAAATCCTAATCGGCCTAACAAGATATGAGGCCGAATGGCTCATGATGGTCACATAACACTTCGACAGATTATAGACATTATATTGTTTCATCTATTCTAGGTGATCTAGCAATTACTTTAGCAATTACTTTGGCATGATATTAGATCTGTTGAAAAGATTATCTTTTTAGCTTTTCATTCATATCTAGAACATCCAAAACGGAGTCAATATGCGACCTGGACATTTGTTTTAGTGAAGGTTGCTCCTGGAATCCGATTGGGACTGAACCCGAGTTGGATTCAAACTTTTAAACAGAAGGATAATTTCCCACAGTGATGAGGACATCACTTCAATGAATATACACAATGCTCTTCCACCTTCTATATATGGTCCAATCACAAGAGCTCGGGCACGATAACTAAAATTAGCGATGAGCTCGTCTTAAACAATTGTGTTCCTTACTTTGAGAATAGATTGCTACCTAATGATTTTATCATGATTAGAAATATTGAAGAGGGTCAAAGAAAGTATGAATAAGGACTTGAATATGTTCAAGACTAGCAAAGCATGTTCAACTCCGAATGAGATTCAATCTAACTTGGAATGGAGTTACCCCAGAGTTTCAGTAGCAGTCGACACTAAAACAGACGCCCAAGTTGCATCTGGGATCCATTTTGGACAGTCTGGATATTGATGAAAATCTAAGAAGATAACCTTTCAAATGGCATAGGTCTCGTCTCCAAATTCGGTCGGAGGCAACAAGAATAGTTAAAACAAGATGACATCCTGGGCCCCTTATAGTTTGCCCCTTAAGAATGCTGTAATCCTTATATAAACAGTAGCCAGCATCATTAGACTTAAGTTTTGCTTAGTTTGATCTGTTATCAAACCGTTCCACTGCTAGATAGTTTGTGTGATCACAATTTTGTGCGTTTAATTCTAATTTCATATCTGTGTTGCGTTCTTTCTTATTCTTTCTTGTGTTCTTCGATTTGTAAGATGTGATTAGCCTTTTTGGCTTGGTCAATTGGGTTGCATGTGTTGCACGGTTGATAACCAGAGGATTGCGGGGTTCAAATCATGTTGATTTGAGCCCCGATCGATTGTGTGTTGCATCTCTACCAAATCGAGAGTTACCATGAGCTGACAGATGATCGAGAACCACCACGGACAAATTCTCCTTATTCAAATCATTGCAATTTAACCCTTACTAATATTTATCTTTTTTGTTTCTTAATGTAAAAAGTGACATTTTGATTTCAAATTTCAGAGGATCAGATGACATCATTTCCACTGCTGAATTTAATTGCAATTTCGTTTGAAGATATTTCACAGGTTGAGTACACATGGAGTACATAAGACTGAAAAGTCCATCATTAAAAAACTTGAACTTTGGATTCCAATATCATATACAAATAAAAATAAACTGAGGTGTAAATTCCATAACTCTAATTGTTCCAGATAGTAAATTGAGCCACGAATTTGTTTAAAGGGTCAACCGGTTAAAGTAAGTTGTTTGGCTAAAACTCGCTGTCTTCGAGATTTCCCAAGCACGTGTGCATGATATCAGCTCTACGTCTGAAGTTCACCAGCAATTTGATCGCCACAGGCCACCGCTGCCATGCAAGGGTCGGTAAGATTGGTCGATGCGAAAGACCATCGCTGCCCCCTGTGACCTGCAACCTAACTGAAAACGCTAGATCATCGATCTGAAATGCACATACCATCTGCGCGCGTTCGACTCGACCTTGCAGCGCGGCTGAGTTGTTGCTCTTTCAATTTCTTCAACAACTCGTTCCTTGAATCTGTCCAGTTGCTCATGTTGTATCTACGGTCACCGTTGCCATTATAATGCTATCGGATTATACATAACTTACTAACATTAGAGTGAGAATTTTCTTGCAAAAAAAATATTTTTCCCACAAAAAGAAAGAATTTTATTTTTTGTGTTCGAGAACTTATAGCAATTATCGAATAATTTGGCTGTAGTTCCTTGACAAAGGATGGACTAAAAATACACTGATTTGAAAATGTCAGTAGTACTGAAACATTAGCCCTGTTATAGTGCTTGGAGTTATTAATAACCATTCATTTGATTATATCGGTTAAAAATTAAGAGGCATATAAAAGGTACTTTAGATTCTAGACCGGTAAAAAAATAGTGTATCTAGTATTAAATTTTCAAAGTCAATGGTAGATATTAATTGAGGAGGGAGAGTTATCTCTAGTTCCTCTCAACCTTTGTAACAAACCTCGTGATATAGAAAATGGTTTTGTCTTTAGGCTACATACTCCCTCCATCCCATAATAATTGGTATTTTTGACTTTTTTAAATCTCATTTGTTTTATTTAAAAAATTTACGAAAATAAAAAAAATACAAAGTGAAAATATTTCTAATAAAGAATTATTTCACAATAAAATAAATAAATTTTCACAATTTTTTTAATAAGATGAATGGTCGATATTTGAAAATATAAAAAGATTGTTTTGGAACAGAGAGAGTACGTAAGAGAAACAATGGTACCATAAACGGTTTTTCATAGAGCAGGTGGCAGGTATACGTACAGCTAACAAATCAAAAGTATATCACAAGATATGAACGAAATAGAATCTCATGATGATATACACGCAACATGCCGATTTCCCGATTCCATGCTGGAGTCGGTAAACCTCACATCAATATTGCACCAACCACCGATCTTCATCCCCTCTAGGTACAAATAGATGGCCATACTTTCCTACGTACATCAGCGGGGTCTCATGGAACTCGGCCTCGCCATGGATCTCCAAATTCCGTTTCTGCTCTCCACCTTAGCTGTGTCCGTGATTCTATGCTACTTCCTCTTCTTTGCGGGAAAGGCAGTAGGGAGGCGGCGTGCGCTGCTGCCGCCCGGACCCAGGGGTTGGCCCGTGCTAGGGAACCTGCCACAGCTCGGCGGGAAGACTCACCAAACATTGCACCAGATGACGAAGGTGTATGGGCCGCTGCTCCGTCTGCGGTTCGGCAGCTCCAACGTGGTCGTAGCCGGTTCCGCGGCCGTGGCCGAGCAGTTCCTCCGTGTCCAGGACGCCAACTTCAGCTGCCGGCCGCCCAACTCTGGCGGCGAGCACATGGCGTACAACTACCAGGACGTCGTATTCGCGCCCTATGGGCCCCGGTGGCGAGCCATGCGGAAGGTATGCGCGGTGAACCTCTTCTCAGCCCGCGCGTTAGATGACTTCCGGGTTGTCCGGGAAAGAGAGGCCACACTGATGGTGAAGTTGCTCGTGGAGGCGAGTACCGGTCCGGCAGTGCCAGTGGCGCTCGGCAAGGAGGCGGTGAATGTCTGCACGACAAACGCGCTCTCGCGGGCGGCGGTCGGGCTGCGTGTGTTCGCTGATGGCAACGAGGGTGCTAGGGATTTCAAAGAGATCGTTCTGGAGGTAATGCAAGTGGGCGGTGTCCTCAACGTCGGTGACTTTGTGCCCGCACTACGGTGGTTAGATCCCCAAGGCGTGGTGGCCAAGATGAAGAAGCTGCACCACCGGTTCGACGAGATGATGAACAATATAATCTCCGAGAGGAGGTCTAGGCTTCATCCGACCGGCAAGGAAAGCAAGGACCTGCTGGGCTTGCTGCTAGATATGGTTCAGAAGGAGCAGTCACTAACTGGCGGCGACGAGGACAGGATCACCGACACGGACATCAAGGCACTTATTTTGGTAAGCTCTTACACGCACAGGGCGTGTGTATATACCTCGATTAACTTAATCCAAATAGTCACAAGAGGTCCCGCAATCTTTTTCACTGTTAGAAGTGAGCAGCGAACAACAACTTGTGTTTGACATTATTTTCAATGCCTTCTGTGCTACGACAGAACCTGTTCGTGGCAGGGACAGACACAACGTCTACCATAGTTGAGTGGTCGTTGGCCGAGCTGATCCGTCACCCGGAGATCCTCAAGCAGGCTCAGGAGGAGCTGGACGCCATCGTGGGCTGCGACAGGCTCGTCTCCGAGTCCGACCTCCCGCGCCTCACCTTCTTCAACGCGGTCATCAAGGAGACGTTCCGTCTCCACCCGTCAACGCCACTCTCGCTGCCACGCATGGCCGCTGAAGACTGCCAAGTCGCTGGATACCGCATTCCCAAGGGCTCCGAGCTTCTGATCAATGTGTGGGGCATCGCCCGTGACCCCGCACTGTGGCCAGACCCACTAGAGTTCCGACCAGCTCGGTTCCTCCCTGGTGGTTCACACGAGAACGTTGATCTCAAAGGCGGTGACTTCCATCTTATTCCGTTTGGTGCGGGACGGAGGATATGCGCGGGCCTCAGCTGGGGCCTGCGGATGGTCACGCTCACTAGCGCGACTCTAGTGCATGCCTTTGACTGGAAGTTGCCAGCTGGCGAAACGCCAGATAAATTAAACATGGAGGAGGCGTTTACCCTGCTGCTGCAGCGAGCTGTGCCACTAATGGTCCACCCAATTCCCAGGCTGCTCCCATCTGCATATCAAATTGCATAAAAGCAAGGGGAAATATCTACCGATGTAATCTGGTGTACAACATCTCTTGTCAAAGAGGATAGACTGATATACTTCTGTTGCTGTAATAGGTTTGTCGTGCTAAACTCTGTACTGAATGTAACCGTTACTCTATCTGTTTTAAAATTATTGTCACTGTTGACTTTGAACATCATAATTAGCCAATTATATGATAATTTTTAATAAGACGAATGCTCACAGATGAGTCAATAGTGACAATAATTTAGGAAGAGATAATATACTCAATTTCAGCTTGAACTTAAAAGCTCAGTTTCACTCCTCGGCTTTCAAAGGGTCCAATTTAATCGTTGAACTTTTCTTAGAGGCTCAATTTCATCTCTAATCTGGCATAGCTGCTCATGTGGCAGGTAGCACGTGGCATGCTACAGGAGCTTCAATTTATAATTTTGAATTGTAAATCTTTTTTTTTTCAAGTCGTAATCTTGTTTTCAGATTATGTTAAGAATTAGACGTAAAAATTTTGAGTGTGTTAAAATTTAGTTTTGTTAAAATACGAAAGAGTATATCAAATTTTTCAAAAAAAATATATTCAAAATATGCTAAAGTTAGAGCAGAATATTATGGAATTTTTAATATTCGGATAGCACTAAAATTAACTTTGTTCAAATATGAAGTAGTATATAAAAAGCTATCAATATAAAAATGTATTCAGATTATTGAATTTGAACTTATATAGGATACATAAAAAATATGGACTTCAAAATATAAATATAAAAATATATCCATGTACGATTTTTTTTTTATTTCTAACAAACACCATGGTTTAAAGTTTTAGAGAAAAATCTATTTGAAATTCGTAATCTAAAATTAATGCTGACATGGTGTTGCATGAGCTGATATGGCATGCCACATGTGTAGTCACATCAGACCTATAATTAAACTGAGCCTCAAACCATAATTCCGAGACTAAAACAAGTATTATCCCATTTAGGAACGAAGGGAGTAATTAAGTACGTGGCTGAAAGGTAATTATTTGAACCAAGAGTTCTCAAGAAAAGGATGTCACCATATTTAGTATTCTCATCTTGCCTGTTTGCTTCTTATCCAATTAAACGCATAGACAAGTTAGAGATATCCACTAACTTGTTTGGGAAATTTTGGGTTGCCAACTTGCACAAATAAATTGCAGGACTTAATAAACATCATAGGTGTAACATCCTGTATTTATCGAAGTCAAAGAAATCAAATTTGATCACTAGAATTCAAAGAACCGAAGTCAAGAAATTTAATTTAAATTTGAAATTTGAATTTCAAAATGAGCACTTAAACATTTCAAAGGAAGGATGTAAAAATAAGTTCTTATTTTTAAAATGATCATGATAATTAGCAGGTATTAAAAAGAATTTTTATAAAAATTTAAATTCAAAGATTCAAGTCCCAAATTAATTTACTCCTTGAAACAATTATCTTTTTTCCGATTTTTATAGAATAAAATATGTTTCGAATTTAGAGATGATCCAAAAAGGAAAATTGTTCATCAGGGAAGGCTCTAGCATTCTGCAAATTTACAAATTCATTGGAGCTTTGGAAATTATGCTTTTAAGGGAAAAACAGAAAGCTGTCGGGGAACTCCGGGGAAAATCAGAAAAATGGAGAAGCCTTGGGTTTCCATTCAATTCCACTCGGCCTTGACCTCCCACTAGCCTGATGCACCTCTAGAGACCTTCTAATCTTCGATATGGTGCACCTTGGGCCAGGGATTCGGAGTTAATTTGCCACCAGTCGCCGGAGTCGACGACCTCACCGGCGACAGGCCACCTAATGCACGTTTTGATGTCAATTTCACAGGTTTCACAGGTGCCGGTCTTCCTCTCTCGACCGTGAAGCTCTCAGAGTTTTCGGCTTTGAGTTTCATTGACTGAAGAGCCGTCTGACATCGCTAAACCTGAATGAGCCGCCTCTCGCTGCCAGCAGCATTCCGGCGACGACCTCATGTAGGTGACCCCTCTTCGGACTCGCCTCGTCGCTCCAGTTCTGTTAGTGGTGGCTCCCATGTGCTCCGCCGCAAGGAATGGCGCGTCGGCAAGGGTGCCGGCGAGCTGGCTGTTGACGCCAGGATCAGGCCAACACTCGCGCGCATGTCCGTGTGCAAAAGCAGAATGGAGAGATCGCGAAAACCAGAAGTTCCGATTTGCCAAACCAGAAGTTTCGTTTTTGGCAGAATTACAGCAGCACCTGAAAACTCGTATCCGGGAAGAACCCCATGCTGATAGGAGCTTCCTAGGGTTGGTGTAGGCTCGGTCAAGCCAGCTAGACCCTCTTCACCGCCGCCGGGACGGGAGAAGAAGAGAAATGGGGTTGAGAGAGGGGCTAGTGTTTGAAAATGTAAAACATGTAAAGAAATTGTTGAATGACCCTCAATCAGTCATGAGCCTCTCTTTATATAGAGGTGAGATGGTCTGTCCTCGTGGAGAGCCAGTGATTCCAACAAATCGGCAAAAAATTAAATTTGAAACACTTTCCTAAAAACAGACAAAACGGAAACTTTCAGAATGCAAAATCGGAACTTCCATTTTTCTTGGATAGCTCGCGTGCATCTTGAAATCCTCGTAACTCCTTCCTCTAGTCTTCAAATCAGGTCATCTATATATCCGTTTCGATCGTCTCGACGAGGGCTACATCTTGAAACCTTTAAATCATGAATTGGGCTTTATCTTCTCCCGTCTCTAACAACTTCTTTGTTTCTTCTATGAAAATTGGTCAATATGCCCATTTGTAACCCGAAAATATGTCTAAATACCAATTTTGTAAAAATAATTAGAATTAGCATTGATGTAGACAATTTTGCTCTTGCTAACCTTGTTTAACCAAAATCAGAACTTTCGGTTTTTACCTCCGGCAAATGGCCGGAGATTCCGGTAGCCGAAACCTTGGTTTCAGAGAAGGCTTGCCGGATACTCTGGTGACATGTCGGACACTCCGGTGAGAACTTAGTCATTTTTGCTATAGTGCAGCTGCTAAAACCGGAACTTCCGGTTTGGCAAACCGAAACTTCCTGTGTTTTTTCAGAGTGCAAATTTTTGTTGTCAACACCGGCCATGAGTCTGCCTTGCCGAACAGGCCGGATCTGCTACGGCCAAGTGAGATCCGGCGTGGCTAGCTGTGTAGCCAGCCGCGTAGCCGTGCTCTGTGGCCGCCATGTGGCACCTGTGTGGGCTGGATTTAATCCTTTTCAAAATTCCTTTGTAGTTGCACAAAAATTAAATAAACATCGTAAAATTCGTAGCAAATTCATAGTAGCTCGCAAAAATATGAAACCAACTTCATTAGAACAATAATTTCAGCACATATTTATTGAATCAATCAAATAACTTTATTTAAATTGTTAAATAATGATTAATTGCTAATAGTGGTAAATGCATGTTTAATTCATAATAATTTTTTTTATTTATAATTAGTTATCCTTTTCATGCTTGTCACATACATGATTACAGAACAGTATAAAAATGTTTTAGACCCATAGCGTTGATGATTGTTTTATAATTGATTTATCTCTATTTTCTAGTAATTAATCCATAGTAATTAAAGTAGCTGTTGATAATTAACCAAATTTTGACCTAAATTATATTTACTGATTCTTGACCCATTAAAATTGCTTAGAGTCCAGTAACAATACTAAATATTATTAAATTAGTTTATCTCACCAGCTTTAGTGAATTGCCTTAGTAATTAACTAAATTATTTATACTATATTTAGTTAAATCATTTAAGGTGGTTATAATTAACATTTAAGCTCTACTGGTATTTTGACCTCTTAGGTTTAGTTGAAACTAATTACTGTACTATTTTAAAATGATTAACTTATTGAATTAAGTATTCCCTCCATCTAGTAATTGAAAAGATTATAAATGTATCAATCAATTAAGTAACTTTCGTAATTAGCAACACACTTAATTATTTCAAATGTTAACTCAATAAATAAACATTGATTTAACCATCTCCATTTGTATCATTTGTGGCAGAATCACCCCAAAATCACGGCGGCTCGCCTAGCGGATCGATCTTGGAGGATATTGAACAACAATATCCAAATAGTACAACACGAGTGATAAAATATATTATAGGAAAGCGATTTAAAGTCTTACATTAAAGTTCAAGTTGTTCTTACGATGTAGATTAAAATAGAGTTTTTAAAACAACGCAGAAAAAACATACTCAACGGTTTCCTTATTATGAGACATGTCTCCCCCTAAGACATGCTTTATTCCTCGCTGCCGGAGGTAGGTGAGGAGGGAACCCAGTTAAGAGACCAGTCGCAGGGGGTTCACCTTCCCACACCACTTTGCCGTTGTAATCACACCAGCTATCGGCTGAGAGAAAGCTACAACAACAAAAGGAGAAATAACAAACCGTGAGTACTAATTACTCAGCAAGACTTACCCGCTAAAAATGGGCAACTACAGCTGACTCCTAAACATGAATAGGCTGACTCACAGGGTGGCCATTTGCAAAATCCAGCGCTAATGGTGGGTCCTTGCTTTCAAATTTTAGCGGTAAATTGAGTTTCACAGAACATAAATTTAATTTGCTCTATATCTATATCAAACATGGTTGCCAAGCAGTTTTTGATAAATATAGCAAATAAATCATATTAACTCCATCGTTCCACTTCTTACTATGATGTGACGCAGTGAACAAGCGGTACTCGTTACTGTGAGGGGCAATGATTATAATCGATTTACATCCAGCTAAACAAACCCAAGAAGCATGACATACGCATACTCTATAAAGTCACGTACGACAATCTTTCACAACAACTACATAGGGCCGGTCCGGTTCTCACTCCTCTCGAGTACACGTCCTCCATGCGACACCACACCTTGAGACTATCTGTGGTTAGCCCATGCCCTCTCCCAAATATCATCACCAAAAGAGGGTGGGTTGTCGTCCAACCACTATGTTAATTAGGCTACGTCAATTTGCTAGGTCTCGTATATCCAGTATGTTTTTGGTATCGTTTAAACTTGCTCAACAGGGTCACACTCGACCGGTCCTTAATCGATACATAGAGGGCTAAGGCACACAGAACTCCTTTCCGTCTGCCAACCTACGCTTCCCTGTCCGGTCTCAAATCATCATTTCATGGGATAAACTAAACCATGAGTATATGTTGTAAAACCTATAGCTCGTGAGTGAATTTCTATCCACTCGACTTCTACCGTGAGTTACCTGTACCAAAGATAGTTAACCTGGGAAAAAGGGTGCCTGATATGCAATCTAGGTTTTCAACCAACTCCTAAAATCTAGTGCAGAATACAATACTTAACCCATACATAGTGATAAAATAAAAATATTTGAAAATAGAGTTAATGTACTGGGGCGTGCCTTGGGTTTGCAGACTGTTACCACAAGCAAGAGGGAGGTTATCAGCAACAGACGACTCCTGAGCAACCGGATCAAGCGGCTGGCCTTCCACATCATTTCCTATAAATGCATGAAATGATATGCAGGCGGGATTAGTTATGCACCTATTATGATTCTAAAATTTTAACTTATCATCACATGTGATGATAAGCTAAATATGCGATGATATGCTTAAGAAGCATATGACAAGGATATTTATGCGAATGATTTCATGCAAGAAATATTTTTATTAAATTAGAGTGTTAACCAAAATTATATGTTAGGGATTCTGATTTTTTACATAAAACGATAAATTTCTATAGTACATTAATTGATCAAAATAGGAAACTATTTCTAAACTCTCTTAATGTGGTTCTGGAAGACATAAATCAAAATTTTAGTGGATCATAAAATCTAATAGGCTACAAACAAATTTCTGACCAAAATTCAAGATTTATTGAAATCATATAAATTTATAATGAATTAAATATTATCTAAGACTAATATATCATTTATAAATAATCTGTAAGCACATAAATTCTAAATAATTCTAGGATGACATACTTTAATCAGTATAAGATGAATATACATTTTTCAGATTTTAGTTGTGCATGAAAATGGATATATGCATTACTGTAGGTTGCACTTTATTTAATAAGTAGAAAATATTTTGATGCTGGAAAGTGCACATTTGATAGCTCTAAATTATTCTTCAGTTCACAAGGATTCCAAAGATATTTTACTTGCATTTTTATGAGTTTGAACGGATTAGTTAGGATTTTTACAACTTTTACCGAATTTCTGGACTCTTTAAACAATTGGATTTCGAAATTAATTAAATCCCAGCTTTTCCTGGGGCCCACTACACACAGGCAGCCACGGGGATCGAGCATAGCCACAGGGGATCCCGGGCAAGCTCAACCAGCCAGCCATGGCAGCAGGCGGCCAGCGAGCGGCGGCGCCTCGCCGGAAGTGGCTGGCCGGCGACCACGATGGCTGTTCTCTGCAGCAGCACTTGCTGCACAACACAGGGAAACTGAAGATGAGGTCGCCGGCCAGTGGCTCTCCCCGGAGGGGGCTGGCGGCGATGAGTGGCGGCGGGACGGCTTCGGCGGCGGCGTGCGGGCAGCGCAGTCAACGAAACGCGGAGGTTTCTTCACCAGGGAGGTTCGCAGCGATGTGTAGAGGAGTGGCACTGGTGTGGTTGTCACAAGAAGGGGTCAGAGAGGGGTCGGCGGCATCGAAGGTTGCGGTCCCGACGGCGTCGGCGGTACTGAGCTCCAAAACCCTACAAATCGGCTACAGTTTTATGCCACAAACTGCTCTAGGAGATGCACCAAGCGATGGAGGACCAAGGGGCAGCGTCGAGTTGAGGAAAAACTCACCGGTCGAGTTGAGGAGGGTCACAAGGCGTTTCAGTGTTCGAGGCGCCAGCAGCAGGGACCTGGGGGAGGTGGTGTTCAGTTTGCCACTCCCGCTAGGCCACCGCACGAGTCAGGAGGACGAAGAGTGCGTTCAGCGGGCCATGGCGCTGCTCAGCCGAGCGTCACGCGCAGCCGCCTGAACCACATCTTGGTGGAGGAGGCTCAGGAGGC
>BCLF01000136.1:543891-565885 GCA_001602275.1 Zoysia japonica
CCTCCGCTGTCGCCCTTCACCGCCGCCGCGCTAATTCGGCGCGCGACGTCCCCACCCCGACACTGCCCACCGTCGGCGACCTTCATCGCGGCCAGCGCCGCCCCCACTGCTGGGCCTACCTTCCCCCAATTTCTATGTCCGGCGGTAGAGTGGAGAAACTCGGGATACTAATGCACGCAAATAAGGGATTCTCCGGTGACAATGGCGTTGACGGCTGCGTCGCAAGCTCGCCGGTGATAAGATTTGCTCTGCAGAAAAGAAATTACTAAAGAAACCTGGAGAAATTACTGAAAGATAGTAAAAATTATTGAATGAATATGAAGAAATTACTGAAGGATTCAAGGAAATTACTGAAGAAAACCGAAGCAATGTTACTAAGGAAAAGAAATTACTAAACTCGACAAAATTACTGAATCAATCTAAATAAATTACTGAATGTGCCTTTTTTAGATAGGTCAATGCGGGCGGCGAGGCACACGCTCGGTCAACACGCGGGGCGCGGTCAATTGGCACGCGGTGCGTAGTCGGACGAGGCGCGCGGGCGCTGGACCGACCCAGAGTGTAGAAACTTCAACAACCCAAGGCAAGTGTCATGCATATTGATCCCTATTTTATATAAATTATGAATGAATTAGTGTAATCATTGCATTTGTCGGGCAATATGATAAGGCTAGCGTCGGGATCATATATTCCAGGTATCCATGATTTCGGTCCAATTAACAAAACCAGCCATGAAGAACAGCCCAACGCACCGCGGGCCGTGAAGCAACTCCAAGAGGCCAAGACCCGTCCGACCCTCGGGGGTCGAGCGTTGCTCCATCCATCAGAACTCAAGGTTGGGCAACTGCCTTACTCGTCCAACCCTAGGTCGGGAAAACCGCCTTTGACGACCAACCCCCAACTATTCAGAAGATTTCTGACAATATGCAGCAGGCGCTGTCTGTTGGACGATGAACAGAAAGCTGACTTTGTCCCTCCAGCACTGGGGAAAGATGAAGACAAGGATGACGACAAGGTGACCTGGCACCTAGAAGTCGTCAGGGAATAAATTTTGAGATGCTCGCGGCCGCACCTATCAGGGGGTGCTCAGTTTCGTAGGCACCAGGCAATTATAAACCCGACTGACCTCCTATATAAAGGCGCATCTGGGACCCTAGAGAAACAACAGAAACACGAGATATCAAACCACCTACTTCCATGAAAGCAAGGAGTTCTTGATTGAACAAGAAACCTAGCGCCATTGTAATCCTCACCCGATCAAATAATACACAACCCCAATCCTGGACGTAGGGTATTATGTCTCTATGATGGCCCGAACCAGGATAAAATCTCTTGAGTCTCCTGTTGACTAGGCCACCTCAGCGAGAAGCAAGCACGAATCCTTCTCCAATATGAAAATTCTATTGTGACGATGATTGAAACACCGACAATTGGCGTACCAGGAAGGGGGTCGCGTCGTGTTCATCATTTCGTTTTGTTGATGGCTTCGATCTTCGCCATGGTGGGAGAGTCTTTAGTCTCTCACCACCAATTCGGGAGCTTCACGGTCGCCATCTCACAAGACGGCAGATCGTGGTGCGTCCCCGTCTACGCCAGCGGCCAGACCTTCCACTCGGGAGCCTGGACTTCATCGCACTGAGTCATGACCCAGTGCATGAGTGCTTCATGCTTTCATACACCCAAGGGAGGAGAGGAGACGCCACTGGGCCACACGACGGCCGGTGACCTCGCCCCATGACTACAACCAGCCAGCATCATCGAGCAAGCTCTGCAACGCAAGACTGTCCGCGCCGAGGCCGATCCCGGCTGCAACATCGACAAGGAGTGACAGGCACCACTTCTCGACAGCGCGCCTCCAACGACCAGCAGGGTTCGAGCCCGCGAACGTATCGGCTTCCAACAGATCATGGCTGCCGGCACATCGCCAGATCGAGAACGTGGCTGCAGCGGCCTTCATCCTCTGAGAGTCCGCCACGCCCGAGAATCCCGTGCTGTGTGAGACCCATGAACGACTACGCGTGTACCTCAACGCGGCAATCCAGTAGCAGGAACAACCATCCCGGCCGGTGCGGTATGAGGTCCAAAGGAGCCAACGACATTGTGCCGATGAGCGCAGCTCAGTACGTGACAGCCAGGGAGGTCAGACAAGCAAGCAAGATCTCCCTCAGGGGTGCCTGTTCTGTCCAGCGGCGCCTTGAGCCCGACCCTGACACGCGACACAACAAACACACCAGGCAACTGGCCTGAAGTGACAACCATGCCCAATCACGCCGAGAGTGGACTCCCGAGCCCTACTACCGTCAGTGCAGGCCGAGGCTTGTCTCGGAGCCCTATCCCCGAGGGTGTCGGGCCTTGAGCCTTCGAGAAGAACATTTGCCGAGCAAGGTTTCCACCTCATTTCCACGTGCCAACCAGCATTGTGAAGTATGTTGGTGAGTCCAATCCGACTCACTGGCTCAAAGATTATCACCTCACCTTTTGAATAGAAGGGGCCGATGACCTTTTTTGCCATACATTACTTGCCACTTTTATGGGCTGAATCGGCTAGGGATGGCTCGAGCATCTGCCGACCGGTTGCATTCATGACTAGTCCGACCTCTGGCGTATCTTTGTCGGCATCTTCCCGAGGACCTACGCCCATCTGGGCAAATCTTGGGACCTCAAGAGCTGCAAGCAAAAGTCGAGTGAGTCACTCCGTGACTTCATCCAGTGCTTCTCTCGAAAACGCAAAGAACTACCCGACGTAAGTGACGCCGACATCATCAACTCATTCACCTGCAGAACTACTTCCAAGGCAATCATCACAAGCTGGGGTGTAAAAACCCCCGTACAGCCCGCGATCTCCTCGACATCACCAACATCTTCGCCACGGGAGAGGAGGCCGTTCAAGCCAACTTCGACAAGGACCAAGATAAGGGCATAGAGAAGGACAAAGACCGAGCGCCGCTCCAGCCACCACGACGACCAGTCAAGAGATGAGTCGAGTAGTAGGAGGCCCAAGAAGAGCAAGCAGCACCATGATGAGTTTGTGGGCGCCGTCAGCCGACCCCCTCAGCCTCCGACACGCGATCATGATGACTACTTCGAGAAGCTCCTCGATAAGCCTTGTCCAAATCATGCAACCCTAGACAAGCACCTCTACTAGGATTGCCATCTCATGAAGCATTTTTGATGAGCGACCTCCGACCCCAGTAGTGACTAAGTTGACCCAACCCTCCGGTCAAAGATGACGAAGATAACAGAGTAACTCCTTTTCCCGGGCCCGAAGGCGGCCTTATGATCTTCAGCGGGTCGGTGGCTTATGAGCCCTTACAACGCCATAAGCTCACCTGGAGAGAAGTCAACATCACCAACCCTGCTATCCCGACCTACCTCAAGTAGTCGGAATCGCCAATCACCTTTGACCGGTCCGACAACATACCTCAGCTTGGGTGTCTGCCGCTTGTGCTCGATTTCATAGTCGGCACCACCGCTCACCATGGTCATCATGGATGGAGGCAGCGCCCTCAACATTCTCTACATCGACACCTTCAATGCCATGAAACCTCCCAAGATCAGATATCCGACCAAGCAGCACCCCTTTCCATGGAGCCCTTTCGGGGGACCGAGCCATACCTCTCAGGCAGATCGATCTCCCGGTCACCTTCGGCAATCAGAACAACTTCAGGATAGAGAAGCTCACTTTCGAGGTGGTCGACTTCGTGGGTACATATCACGCCATCCTCTGGCGATCGTGCTACGCCAAGGTCATGGCCATCGCCAACTACATCTATCTCAAGCTGAAGATGCCCGGGTCTGACGGTGTCATCACTGTCACGTCACGCTTCTAGCACGTGCTGGCTTGCGAGCAGGAGAGCTGCGAGTTTGCCATAGCCCTCGCCGGGTCAGCTGAACTAGAGGAGCTCCACAAGACTGCGGGGTCAGATGGTGTCCTCGAGTTCAAGTCTCTAACCTCGACATCATTCGAACCCGCTAATGACTCTAGAGAGATCAACATCGACCCTTGTGATCGGACCAAGAAAGTTAGGGTCGGGACAATGCTCTCCGACAAATAGAAAAGCGCGCTCGTCGATGTCCTCATCCAAAATCAAGGCGTCTTTGCCTGGGCACACTCTGACATGCCGGACATCTCGAAGGAAATCGTCGAGCACTCGTTCAACATCATCCTTGGCTCCCAACCAGTCTAGTGGAGGCTACGACACTTCGACGACGACAAATGGTGGGCCATCGAAGAAGAAATCATGAAACTGCTTGATGCTAACCATGTACTGGTCAAGAAAAGGACTGGAAAGTGGAGGATGTGTGTTGATTACACTAGCCTCAACAAATCGTGCCTGAAGGATCCGTTCCCTCTGCCGCATATTGACTAAGTTGTCGATTCGACGGCCAGCTGCGAGATCCTTAGTTTTCTCGATGCGTAATCCGGGTACCATCAGATTTCTATGAGCGCTTTCGACTAGCTGTCCACATCCTTCATCACTCCGTTTGATTCATTTTGCTACGTCGCCATGCCATTTGGCCTCAAGAACGCAACTTACCAGCGCTGCATGCAGAAGTGTTTCCACGACCAGCTGGGTCGGAATCTGGAGGTTTATGTTGACGACATTGTTATCTCCATGGGGATGTCTTGCACTCTTTGCGAAGAAGAAAGATGAATCTCTGAGGCTATGTGTGGATTATCGATCGTTGAATGCGGTAACCATCAAGAACCAATATCACTACCTCGCATTGATATCTTATTCGGTCAATTGGTTGGTGCCAAGGTTTTTTCAATGATTGATCTTTGTTCTAGCTACCACCAAATTAAAATCCGAGCTAAAGACGTACCAAAAACCACCTTCTCTACAAGGTACAAGTTATATGAATACCTAGTTATGTCTTTTGGACAAACAAATGCTCCAGCTTCCTTCATATACTTGATGGACTCGGTATTCATGCCGGAGTTGAATAAACTTGTGGTGGTATTCATCGATGATATTCTCATCTACTCAAAATATGAAGAAGATCATGCGGAACATCTGTTGTGCTTCAATGGCTAAGAGATCATCAGTTGTATGCAAAATTTAGCTAGTGTGAGTTTAGGTTGAAAGAAGTGCCTTTCCTTGGTCATGTGGTTTATGCGGAAGGCACTACCATGGCTCCAAGCAAAGTGCGAGATGTACTTAATAGGAAGCCTCCTACATTGGTCGCTGAAGTTTGTAGTTTTCTCGTACTTGCTGGATATTATCAATGGTCTATTCCTAATTTCCTCAAGATTGCCAAGCCCATAACCGAGCTGTAAAAGAAGAGCATCTGTATGCTTCATGGCCTTTGAAGTCTCCTAAATGGTATGATTTGATTTTGGTGATTGAATGAACACCATAGCTAATGGTTGTAATTGTAGGTACCATCCCGCTATTTCTACTACATCATGGTGAGCTTCCTCAATGGATGACAAGGATGATCTCAAGAAGAGGAGTTCTAGGTTTTGGTAGACCAAGGCTAAGTGAAAGTTGCCTAGAGGGGGGTGAATAGGTAACAACCTGAAAATCAACACTTAAAAATAATTTGATCAAAAAAATAGAGGGCAGACTAGTCCCGCCAGTCGAACTTGTCCGACAGCGGACAAGTCCGGTCCTTGCGGATAAGTCCGCTCGTTGTAGCGGAAAAAAGATCAAACTCAAAAACAAATGGAGACAAGAGACACAGGGATTTTTGACCGAAGTTCAGCTCCACAAAGAAGCCTACGTCTCTGTTGCGGGGCCCACAAAGGACCGGGTTGCACTCAACCCTTAACCTCTCCATGTGACCACAAAGATCAGCTTGGTTGTCACTAGATCAAGATGGGTGATACAAACCTCCCAGATCTCACCACAATGTCCTTGATGGATTCTGGGCGACACCTAGCCGTGTAGGAGAAGAATCTCCGAGAGTAATAAGCCTTGTAAGTCCTGCAATGAAAAGATCAAGTGCTCAAATCGAATCGAGAGATGAAAGGACTCACAATCTCCTCTTCCTTCAATCAAAACCCTAGGGGATTCAATGAAAAACGAGTGGAGGAGGAGAGGTGGATCTCAGAGGGTCTCAGGGCGTGATTTTAAAAGATGTGAGCACTTTTAGTAACACTAAGCCGTGGGGGAAAGGGGGATTATATAGATTAATCAAGGATGACTTTCCAAAAATACCAGGAACGGACTAGTCCGGAGGACCGAACAAGTCCAGACATCGAGCTCAACTGTAACAGAGTCATCTCTCTGGAGTCCACAGAGGGCACGGACAAGTTCGCTAGCAGACTAGTCTGGCCGAGCGGACAAATCCGGTTAGGCCGCGATGTAATTGCTCTAGAGTCCGCCCTCCCAGCGGACAAGTCCACTGGCGGACAAGTTCAAAGAATAACAAGGTGCTCCTTCTCTGGAGTCCACAGGCTTTGACAAACAAGTCTTGGCCCGAACTAGACTGGAGGAGCGGACTAGTCTGGCCCTGCCGGAGGGACAGCTCTCTGGAGTCCGCAGGTTGGCCGAACATGTCCGGTGCCGGACAAGTCCAGAGTGATTGTGTGCTCTCTCTCTGGAGTCCGGTCATTGGGCGGACAAATTCGTTCTCGGACAAGTCGGGAGCCAGTGACCAAACACAGGTGATTAAGATCAAGATGGAATGAGAAAGTTTGAGCACTTAGCCGTTTTCAAGATAGAAAATGCCAAACCCCCCTGATAGTACGGTGGTCCTATGACTCAAAAAAATATAAATACTAAAAACACTGGAGCCAAGGAGCCAACAATTTTCTCTTCCTTTTTGAGGGTCGATAATCATTCATATACTTAGTCCCTGCACACATACTCTCAATATGCCATTAAATGCTTCTATTGTTTGTCACAATTCATCTCAAAATCCACAAGGGAACCTAGATGCACTTTTAATCTCCCCCTTTTTGGGTGAATTGATGACAACTAATGAGAAGCTAAAAAGGTAATCATAGATTACATAAAGAACATATAAGCTCCCCCTATACGAATTTCAACTTGTAACCACAAGCAATATGCAATGAGATAGATAAAACACAAGCATCACATCATCACATAAGCAGGTCATAGGGTACGAACTATTACAAACCAAGTTTTAAAAACACACAAGTCCAAATAGTTCATACCAAAGATAGATAAAGGATGATAGATAGGTAGGGCTTCTCAATTTCTACCCCTTTGGCATCAAGACACCAAAAAGTAAAGAAAGAAAATGAGAGAATGTGGAATAGTGTTTGAGGAGGAAGAAGACTCGGGGGTTTAAATAGACCCTGTGGTCTAGCGGACAAGTCCGGGACTGCGGATTAGTTCGGTCCTCGCATTCTTGAATCAAGGAGTAGATATTTGATATTGAAAGAAGGTGAACCATTTGACAATTTTCAAAAACCAAGATTACATTTTCCATAATAAAATTTTCTAAAACTTTTGAGATTTTCAAAAACAAAACATGCAAGATATTTTGCAAATCTTTTATTTTCAAACTCTATCCTATGTCACATCAGATGTGCAACACTTCAAGCCACGTTCTGAGAATCAAGGATATTTAGCTCATTCCTAAGTTCACAATAGCGTCTCTCATCTAGAGTTTTGGTGAAAATGTCGGCTAGTTGCTTTTGTGTGGATACATGGGAAATTTCTGTCCCCTTTGATGGAGTGGTCTCTTAGAAAGTGGTGCTGGATGTCTATGTGTTTGGTGTGGGAATGCTCACATGGATTGTAAGCAAGGTTTATTGCACTCTCATTGTCACATAGGAGTGGAATACGGTTCAAAGTGTAACCATAATCGTTTAGAGTTTGTTGCATCCATAGAAGTTGAGCACAACAACTACCGGCTGCGACATACTCTTCTTCGACTGTGAAAAGGGCAATAGAATTTTGTTCCTTAGATGACCGAGACACTAGAGATCTTCCCAAGAACTGGCAAGTCCCCGATGTGCTTTTATGGTCCACTTTGCATTCGGCATAATCTGCATCGGAATACCCAATGAGATTGAATTTTGAGCCTTTGGGGTACCATAGTCCTAGGTTTGGTGTATGAACTAGATATCTCAAAATTCTCTTCACGGTCACTAAGTGACATTCTTTCGGATCAGCTTGAAATCTTGCATACATACACACACTAAGCATGATATCCGGCCTAGATGCACATAACTAAAGGAGAGATCCAATCATGGAGCGATATACCTTTTGATCGACAGATTTGTCCTTCTTGTTGAGATCAAGATGGCCATTGGTAGGCATGGAGTCTTCATTGGCTTTGCATTTGCGATGTCAAACTTCTTGAGCATATCTTGAGTGTACTTGGCTTGGCAAATGAATGTCTCTTCTATTAATTGCTTCACTTGAAATCCTAGGAAGAATGTTAATTCTCCCATCATAGACATCTAAAACCTTTTGGTCATAAGCTTGCTAAACTCATCACAAAGAGATTTGTTAGTAGAACCAAATATAATGTCATCGACATATATTTGGCACACAAAAATATCATTAGACACTTTCTTTGTGAAGAGAGTAGAATCAGCCTTCCTTATTTTGAAGCCTTTCTTGATGAGAAAGTCTCTCAAGCACTCATACCAACCCCTTGCTACTTGCTTCAACCCGTAGAGAGCTTTGTGAAGCTTGTACACGTGGTTCAGATACTTTTCATCTTCAAAACGTGGTGATTGCTCAACATATACTTCTTCCTTGATCGAACCGTTGAGAAAAGCACTTTTCACATCCATTTGGAACAGCTTGAAACCATGGTGATTAGCAAAGGCTACAACATTCGAATTGACTCAAGTCTAGCTACAGGAGCATAAGTTTCATTGAAATCCAAACATTCAACTTGAGAGTATCCTTTGGCCACCAATTTGGTCTTGTTTCTTACTACAACACCATCTTCATTTTGCTTGTTGCGAAAGACCCACTTGGTTCGTTCCACAAGAGTCCAAACTTTATTTCTTGTGAAGTTGTTGAGCTCTTTTTGCATTGCCATTACCCAGTTCGAATCATTTAGCGCTTCTTTCACCCTAAGAGGTTCAAGACAAGAAACAAACGAGTATTGCTCACAAAATTTAGCAACACGAGATCTAATGATTACCTCCTTATCAATGTCACTAAGAATTTGCTCGACGAGGTGATCTCGTTGCACAGTTTTGTACTCGTCGATGTTGCACTCGTGGTCTTGTCTCTTCACTGTCTTCTTCAATGTGTTGATCATGGATGGGAAGCTTGTCACTTTGATCAACTTCATTATTTGCCTCTTGTTGCACTTCTTCACTTGTTTTGTCACCACCCGCGATGCCATGATCTTCTTGACTTGTTGATGTAGATGACTCTTGATTTTCTTGCAGCTTGATTTTACTTAGTGTCATCCTCTAGATTGCCACGGCCGAAGCTTCTTCATCATCTGTAATTTCATTAACAACTTGCCCCTCTTGGGAGCCATTAGATTTATCAAACATCACGTCACGCGCTATTTCAACACAACTATTGATTTTGTTGAATACACGGTAGGCGTGAGCGTTTGATCCATAACCAAGCAAGAACACTTCATCAACTTTAGGTGTGAACTTAGAGGATTTGGGTTTCTTGTTTAGCATATAACATTTGGTTCCAAAAAGTTGAAAGTATAAGATGTTAGGCTTGTTACCGGTGAGAAGCTCATAGGGAGTTTTCTTCAAGAGTCGATGTAGATATAAACGGTTGCTTGCATGAAGCACAATGTTGACAGCTTCATCCCAAAAAGGATCTGACATCTTGTACTCATCTAGCATTGTTTTTGCCATCTTGATGAGCGTTCGGTTCTTCCTTTCAACAACTCCATTTTGTTGAGGGGAGTAGGGTGCTGAAAATTCATGCTTGATGCCTTCTTCATCAAGATATTCTTCCACTTGTGTATTCTTAAACTTGGTGCCATTGTCGCTTCTTACCTTCTTGATCTTTACTTCATACTCATTTTGAGCTCTTCTCAAGAATGTTTTGAGCACTCTTTGTTTCACGCCACAGGTCCAAATAAGTCTATATGTAGTATCTCCAACGGTCTTGTAGTCGTCATGATGTTCTTTGATGGATGACTTGCTCCTACTTGCTTTCTAACTTGACATGCACTGCAAATTTTATCTTTCTCAAAGCAAACATCTGTTAGTCCTATGATGTGACCCTCTTTTTGGAGTTTGTGAAGGTTTCTCATGCCAACATGGGCTAGTCGGCGATGCCACAACCAACCCATTATTGACTTGACAACAAGACACGTATCCGGGACTACTTCATTAGTAGAGATCTACTAGATAAAGTTTACCCTTCAAGTAGCCTTGAAATGCCACGGTACAACTTCCTCTTTTGTAGACGGTCACATCATAATTTGTGAACAAACAATTGTAACCCCATCTCACACAATTGTGACACGGATAACAAGTTGTAGCTCAAAGATTCAACCAAACGAACATTCGTAATGGATATGTCATTGGAAATAGCAATTTTTTAAGACCGATTACCTTCCCCTTTTTGTCATCTCCGAAGGTAACACTATTGTCTTGAGCCTTGTTCTCTTCAATAGATAAGAACATCTTCTCGTTTCCGGTCATATGATTGGTGCAACCACTGTCAATCACTCAACTTCTTTCACCGGAGGAGTAATCCTACAAAATTGATTAGGCTTTATTTTTAGGTACCCAAATTTTTTTGGGTCCTTTCACGTTAGTAACAAGAGATTTTGGCACCCACACATAAGACTTTGTGTTCTTGTGGTGTGGCCCAACATATCTAGCAATAACTCTACCAAAAGCATTCTTGGTTAGCACATAAGAAGCATCAAAATCATGAAAGCGTTTAGCACAATGAAGAGCATTAGTGTTCTTTGGAGGAGGTGTTGGAGAAACTTCATTCTTGGCCTTGTAGCTTCCTCCTTTGGTGAACTTTACAAATTCCTTGCCGTCCTTGTTCTCTCTTGCATTGTGACTCTTACCCTTCTCATATCCAATGCCATCACTGACATGTGGGCGTCTAGTGTTCATGTACGCTTCTCTTCCGTATTTGGCCTTTTCTTGCTCAATGGAGATCTAGCTTTGTTGAGCTTGTGCATTGAGAGTCTTCACTTGTTCTTGAAGTTGTACAATGATCTTCTCATTCTCAATCAACTTCTCAATCTTCACATCTTTACACCTGTCACAAATAGCAATCGAAGGAGGGCAAGACGCTTCTTTCAAGGAAGATGCTTCTACTTTAAGTTCGCTAACTTGCACTTTAAGAGAAGAATAGAGTTTTTCCAAGGTATCAAACTCCCCTTGAAGTGCATCATCAGCGAATCTAAAGGTTTCGCTAGCATCATTAACTTTAGCCAAGGCTTTAGCTAATTCATCTACTTTTTTCCTCTCAAGAGCTAGGATATTCTCAAGGTCAAGGTCTCTCTTTTTCTCAAGAATGAGCAAGTCTTCTTGCTTCTCAAGAATATCCTCTTGCCTCTCAATTTCTTTTCTTTGCTGCTCAAGTATATTCATTAATTCAAGGAGCCTAGGCACATCAACATCATCTTCACTATCGCTAGAGTCAAGTTTAGTTTTTAGTACCTTTGACCCTTTTGCCATGAGACAAGAGGGTCAGCTTCTTCATCGCTCAAGCTTCCAAAGAGGGAGGTGTTGGTTGGGGTGACGTCTATCGTGAATGTAGCAATGCCACCTTCATCGGAGTCAGAGTCGGAGTCGGAGTTAAAATTCCACTCTTGTCCTCTGTGGGCTTGTTTGTTGTACTTCTTGCCTTTGTCCTTCTTGTACTCCTTGTCTCTCTTCTTCTCCTTCTCATCCTTGTTCTTGGCATTGGAGCACTCTGCAATAAAATGACCTTCCTCTCCACATTCATAGCAAGTTCTTTTAGATTTTCTAGTTTTACCTTTGCTGAAGTTCTTCTTGTGGAAGCCGCCTTTCTTCATGAACTTCTTGAACTTCCTCATGAGCAGCGCGAACTCTTCATCATCGCTTTCTTCTTCGCTTGAGCTTTGAAGATACACCTTCTTCCCTTTTGCTTTGAGGGCTATGCCCTTTTCTTCGGAAGTGGTGTTGCTGATTAGGGAGTTGACCCTTCTTACTTCTTCATCTTGATCTTATTGAGCAAGAAGCCGTTCGAATACTTCATCCGTGGTGAAGTTCTTGAAGTTTCCCTTTTTCCTTATAAGAGTACACAAATGTGAGTTTCAAGGTTGAAGGGCTTGAAGTAACCTTTTGTTGACTTCGATGTCTTCCAGCTTCATTCCAAGAGCTCTTCTCTTGTTGATGATCTCCATGAGACGATCATATACTTCTTGAGGTCCTTGATTCTTCTTCCTAATGAACAAGTTGTATTGTCCTCTTAGGACATCTTCTATAGCTTCCTTGACAGCGTCCATCCCTTCATGGATGATCTCAAGCTTCTTCCAGATCTTGTGGGCCTTTCTTATCCCCATCGCCTTGGTGTACTCATTTGGGCTTAGTGTCGAAATGATCACGGAGGAAGCTTGAGCGTTGCAGTGCATGTTGACTTCATCCTTTTGAGTAGGTTCTTCTTCATTCTCAAAAGTGAAGCCCTTCTCTATAATCTTCAAGATTTGTGGCCCCATCGACTCGAGGTAGGTGATCATCCGAAACTTTCAGTGCTCGTAGAAGGTTCCATCGAAGATGGGAATCTTCCCCGAGGCTTGTTCAATCTTCAACTCGGTCTTCAGCTAGTTGTAGTCGAACTGGACGTTGGTGTAATTCTCCTTGCTTGAGGATGAATCACCGATCTTCTCGGTCGACATCTTTAACTCTCCATGCTATTAAGCTATTGAAAAGAAAAACCTGGCTCTGATACCAATTGAAAATTGCCTAGAGGGGGTGAATAGGCAACGACCTAAAAAATCAATACTTAAAAACAATTTGATCAGAAAAACAGAGGGCGGACTAGTCCGGTTAGTCGGACTTGTCCGGCAGCGGATAAGTCCGGTCCTTGTGGATAAGTCTGTTAGTCGCAGTGGAAAAGACCAAAATCAAAAACAAACAGAGACAAGAGGCACAGGGATTTTTGACCGAAGTTCAGCTCCACAAAAAAAAGCCTACGTCTCCGTTGAGGGGTCTACAAAGGATCGGGTTGCACTCAACCCTTAACCTCTCCAAGTGACCACAAAGATCAACTGGGTTTTCACTAGGTCAAGATGGGTGATACAAACCTCCTGGATTTCACCACAATGTCCTTGATGAATTTCGGGTGAAACCTAGCTGTCTAGGAGATGAATCACTAAGAGTAATAAGCCCTGCAAGTCTAGCAATGAAAAGATCAAGTGCTCAAATCGAATCGAGATATGAAAGGATTCACATTTCCTCTTCCTTCAATCAAAACCTAGGGGATTTGAAAAGATGTGAGTGCTTTTGGTAACCCTAAGACGTGGGGGGGAGGGGGATTATATAGATCAATCAAGGATGACCTTCCAAAAATACCAGGAGCAGACAAGTCCGGAGGTCCGGACAAATCTGGAGAATGACGGGTGATCCTTCTCTGGAGTCCACAAGCCTTAACGGACAAGTCCGGGCCCGGACTAGTCCGAAGGAGCGGACTAGTCGGGCTCGAGGGCCAGCTCTCTGGAATCCGCAGGTTGGTCAGACATGTCCGGTGCCGGACAAGTCCAGAGAGATGCGTGCTTCCTCTCTAGAGTCCGGTCATTGGGCGGACAAATCCGTTCTCGGACAAGTCCGAGAAACCGAACAAGTCCAGAGCTAATGACCAAACATAGGTGATTAAGATCAAGATGGAATGAGAAAGTTTAAGCACTTAACCATTTTCAAGATAGAAAATGCCAAACCCCCTTGATAGTATGGTGGTCTTATGACTCAAAAAAGATATAAATACTAAAAACACTAGAGCCAAGGAGCCAACAATTTTCTCTTCCTTTTTGGGAGTCAATAATCATTCATACACTTAGTCTCTGCAGACATACTCACAAAATGCCATTAAATGCTTTCATTGTTGTCACATTCATCCCAAAATACACAAAGGATCCTAGATGCACTTTCACTTTCACTAAGGACTGGCTAGAGATTTCATAGGATCGCCGGTACTATTAAGGGGGTCAAGTCATTTGTTCTCAAGTCATACAAGTGTTAGGGGGTATGAATGCTCTTAGTTACCTTAGAAAGCACTGAAAATGGCAGGAAGTGAAGCAAGCGAAGCTGAAGTCAAGTCAAAGATAAAGGCAGTTGCAGAAGAGTCACCGGACAGTCCGGTGAGGTCACTGGACAGTTCGATGAGCCTGAAGAAGCTAGTCTAGAAAGAGATGCTCTTTGGAATCGAGGAGAAGAAGTCACCAGACAGTTTGGTGAGCCTGAAGACAAAGTTTAGGAGAGGTGTCTCTGGATGTCCAAAAGTGAGAGTCACCGAACAGTCCGGTGAAGGTACCGACAGTCCGGTGTCATATGGAATGGATTTCAGAAAGGGTGTTTCCCTAGTCTACGATAAGACAAGGTCACTGGATAGTCTGGTGGTGCATCGAATAGTCCAGTTGGAGCAGTCACTGTGACTGGTAAAAGCAGTCAGCTGTATGACATCATGTTACAACGGTAGTTTCTGGGCTAGGAGCATATTTAAACCGTGGAGGGGACATTTTGTGGTGTACCTGAGGTCTGAATTGCTAGAGCAAACTTGTGAGAGGCCAAGGGACACAAGAAGAGAGCACAAGACGAGATTGGAGATCTTTGGTGCTAATAGAGAGTGATAGGAGCAATCATCCACTTCTAAAGCTTGTGGGGCTTGAGAGGAGTGATCTTTGCCTATCATTCTTAGTTTTGGCAGCTTAGAATGGACATGAGTCGGTGTTCGTGCTTCCGAGGAGATTGTGGAAGATGACGCCAAGTTTGTGAGCGATATCGGGTCCTCCGCGTGAAAGGGACACCAAGAGGGGAGCGCCTGGAGCCTTGGAGACCTGCTCTAGCTCGAGGGTATTGTGCACGACAGCCGAGCTGCCGATGACTTCACTTCGGGAACCCTTGGGAGCTCCACTTCGGAAACGGCAAGAGGAACCAAGACTCTGACGGGAGTGGTTCAACAAGAATTAGGGGAAGACGCCTACCTTCTAAGACCTCGGGAAAAATCGCTAAGTATTCTCTTGACTCTCTCTCTTTACTTTTCACATTTCATATTGTTGAGTAGAGTTTTAGGTTGCTTTACGATTCCACTTGGTGACGACCGTGCTAGTGCTTTTTTTTTACTTTCTTTTCATCACTGGTATTGTTAGGGGTCTTGGCCTACTAGAATTGTGTTGGTTGCTCTCGTTGTGGTTTGAGTCCCATAGTTTAAATTTGTAGCGAATTAAATCCTATAAGTCCACCGATTTAACCCCCTTCTCGGTGTCCTTGATCCTTATAGACGGGACTGGTCCAACGAGAATTAGGGAAAGGTGCCAACCTTCTGAGACTTTGGGAAGAATCGCTGAGCATTCTCTTGAATCTCTCTCTATACTTTCTGCATTTCATATTGTTGAGTAGAGTTTTTAGGTTGCTTTACGATTCCTCTTGGTGGCCATTGTGCTCGTGTTTGCTTGTTGCTTTTCTTCTATCACTAGCATTGTTCGAGGTCTTGGTCTACTAGATTTGTGTAGGCTCTTGCTGTGGATAGAGTCTTATAGTTTAAGTTTGTAGCGATTTAAATCCTATAAGTCCACCGATTCAATTCCTTGATCCTTACAAGTGGTATCAGAGACAAGTGCTCTTTTTCGAGTTTCACCGCTTTGAGTAAGGATGCTGAACCGGATGGAACATCCACCCGTACTCGATGGGGACGAGTACTGTAATTGGAAAGCCCTTATGGAAGCCTACCTATAGTCAATCGATGGGAAAGCATGGCATGCAATGATGTGTACGTGGTACCCTATCTTCCGTCAGGTCGTGGTAACTTTTGATTTGGTGGAGATGCAACACACAATCGATCCGACCTCAAATCAACACGATTCGAACCCTGTAATTGCAGCACCACTTCTCCTCTAGTTATCAACTGTTCACACATGATTGACCTCGCTAAGAAACCTAATCCCATCATGCGAATTGAAGAACACAAGAAAGAACAAGAAAGGATGCAACTCAATGACGAAATCTAAATTAAACTCACGAAGATGGAATACAACAAATCATTAAATGACAAAACTGTTTGATAACAGATGAAACTAAGAAAAAACCTAATCCTAATTATGGCGGCTACTGATTATATAGAGTTTAGGGTGTCCTTAGGGGCAAAGCCTCATAATACTAATGGACCTAAGAGAGATACGCGGCCCAAGGGCCAAAAGATATTGTCTCTGCACCAGAGCAGTTTCTAGACGTCATCTTGTTTTAAAGATTCCTGCTGACTCCGGTCCAATTTGGAGATTAGACCAGTACCGTTGGAAAGGTTATCTTCTTAGCTTTCCATCCATATCTAAGACGTCCAAAACGGATCCCGTATGCGACCTGAGCGTCCGTTTTAGTGCGGATTGCTGCTGGAACTTAGAGGCAACTCGACTTTGAGTTGGATTGAATCTCCTCCAGGGTCAAACGTGCCTTGCTGGTCTTGAGCATCTCTAAGTTCTGCTTCATGCCTATCTTGATCCTCTCAAATTTTCCTAATCATAATAAAATCAATAGGTTGCAATCTATTCTCAAAGGCAGGAAGACATGTGTTTGGGAACGAGCTCACCTCTAAATTTAGTTGTTGTGCACGAGCGATAGTAGTTGGAGGAGCATTGTTTGTATCCAATGAAGGGATGTCCTCATCATCCTCCCCCTCTTGAATCAGATAGTATCCTCAATGTCCACTTCTATCCCACAACGCATCATACCTTTTTGTAACTCTACAAAATAATCTTGAACAGATTTATCATGTTGTTCTAAGCGTTGAAATTTTTTACACAAATCTCTTTGATAGGAAGGAGGAACAAAACGGTTACGCATCGTATCTTTCAATCTATCCAAATTATCAGGTTGCAAATGCGCTTTGCTAAGATCAGTCCACCAAAAGTAAAGCAAAATATCAAAACTCACTAGTAGCTTGTCCAACTCTATGGTTTTTAGGGACTAAGTGAGAGGTAAATTTTTGCTCTACAATCATCTCCCAATTAAGATAAGCTTTAGCATCATAATTACCAAGTAAAGGTGGAATGGTAAACTTAATCTTAGCAAAAGGTTCATAAGGAGCATGATTTTCATTACCTCCCATACCTTGGCAATTACGGTGTTTACAATCGTGGAATTTGTTCTCGTCATTAACATTCTCTTCCTCTCAATTTAGTGGTCGACGTCTCTCAAGGGTTGTCATACGAGTTGAGAGATGCTTAATTAGTTGTTCATTGTCTGGAAGAGCAGCTCCATCGCATCGAATTGCTCATTCATCCTATGATCGAGCTTAGCAAGAGTGTCATGAAGTTGATTTTGACTGACACAATTAGCGAAGTCATTCGAGGAGTTGGCAGCTTCAGATGGTTTAGCGTTATCACTTCAAGACTTACCACTTCGAGATTTGCCAGTTTCTGCCATGGTTAGAAAACAACAATGAAGCAAAGCAGGATATTATCCCGATACTACGGTGGTGTGGGACCTGTGGTGGCAGATCTGCAAAAGGAAACGACTTACCAAGTTTTTATATAGTTTTACCAATGCAAGGCAAAGGATGGTACAACCGGTGGTAGTATAAACCAAGGAGTTGTAATTCCACAATTGCAGGGTCAAACACGGTGCTGATCTGAGGTGGATACATTGAGCTTGGAGGATTGAAATAATGATTAGTGTAACACAATGCTATAACGGCTTGTAATGCTGAATAAGTGTTCCAAGTATGTAATTCTAGTTGCTCGTTAAATCTTAAAAAACATCCAGATGCAGACAAAGGCACAAAAACAAGAACACCAAGTATGTAAAGACCAATCTGATAAAGGATGTGTCCTGTGGAAAATCACGAAGATGTCTGAAATTGAACGTTAAAACTTGTAAATTCACAAAGTCCACTTCTAGGGGGAGTTTGGCCTCGAAAACTTTGTTGAACCCAATGAAGTGGGGAAGCCACAAATGCATCTTTTCGTTCTGTGAATTTGAAAAAAAAATGCACCTAATTTTGAGTTCGTATGCAAAAGCTATTCCTATTTTACTGAAGGGTGCCCGAGAAACATTATTGGAAGGTGCGAAACGCAATCGGGTGGCGATTTTATAGATGATTGAGCAGCGGATAATTATGGAGAGGTGAATCTATGAAGGGTAGATCTGTTTGTGATCAGAATATGAGGTGGGTAGGTGGGGATAAAATTTTATTGCAAAGAAAACGAATAACATATCTAACACGATAACAGACCTGAACACGATAACAAATGTACGATGAAGAAAAACACCTGGATGCAAAAAGATTTTGAAATCCAGCAACCAAAACACAAACTAAGGACATAAACGCAACACTAAAGGCTCTAAAATAAATGTAAAGGCTAAACATAGCTTGGACAGGGGAACAGCTAATGATCTATTATTTTTTGTTGCGGCTTTTCTGTGGACGATAGGATGAATGTAAAATCAACAAGGATAAATGTGAATCTAACGGTATACCTGAAGCTTTGATACCACATGATGTCTATGTGGTTTTCAATCTTCGGTCACGTCGTGGTAGCTCTCATTTGGTGAAGATGCGACACACAATTGATCCTGCCTCAAATCAACACGATTTGAACCTAGCAATCGCAGCACGACTTCTCCTCTGGTTATCAACCGAGCACACATGATTGACCTCGCCAAGAAGGCTAATCCCAGCCTGTGAATCAAAGAACATAAGCAAGAAAAATAAAGAACGCAACTCAATTGTGTAATCTGTGTTAAACTCAAGAAGTTAGAATCCAACAAACCATCAAACGACGAAACTGTTTGGTAACAAATGAAACTAAACAAAAACCTAATCATACTTATGGCGGCTACTGATTATATAGAGTTTGGGGAGTCCTTAGGGCAAACCCTAATACTAATGGACCTAAGACAAATATATGGCCCAAAGGCCAAAAGATAGTGTCGCTGCACCAGGGCAGTTTTTGGATGCCATCTTGTTTTAATGATTCTCGCTGACTCCGGTCGGATTTGGAGATGAGACTAATGACGTTGGAAAGGTAATCTTCTTAGCTTTTCGTCCATATCTAGAGCGTTACTATGTTCTTAAGAACAAATATTACCCTATCACTATGTTGCCCCATAAAAAGGCTAACGATGTTTCCTCTCGTTTGCATGTAGTGGTATAGGATATCAATGTCTTGGGACTCAAAAGCAAAATCGATGATATTGAGATCATGGGTAAATTATTGAGGATATTGCCGCCAAGCTACAATTCCATCTTCATGAGGGATATATGTTGGACCCCTCCACCGACACACAATTGCCCAAGAATCTTGCTCTTAAAGTTGAAGAATCTCTAAATGAGAAGAGCAAGAAGAAGAAGAAGGTTGATAGGAGTTGAGGTGCCAGATCTTTCAGTGAGATGATAGCTATCGATTTGGTGAAGTCGACCGTCATGATCCGATTATAAATAAATAGGTCGTGTGCACCTTAGCTATCACAGAGCCAACTTCGAATGGTTATTGACCCCGTCGAAACAGCAAAATTGACCTGATCACGAAGATCAATTCCTGCAAGCAATTGAAGAACAAGATAAACAAGCACTATATTGCTAGATCAAATATGAGTTCAATCTGAAATATCTTAGAATATAGTAGGCATCACACAAGCATCATTATCCACAGCCCTTATTTCATCATGTAGCGCAACATCCCCTTCAGACTTCTTCTCACTCTCCTGCAAGATGTTGGGCATAGAACAGGAAACAAAAGAGTGCTCTCTTTCTAGTTGTGCTGTTGTAGTAAGAGATAAAGTATCACACAACTCTTCTTTATCACATTCCCCTGTGACAAAGGCACATCAACAATACATTCTAAAAATTATGATGGTGATTATGCATGCTTGTATCTGCAGATAATGAAAATTGATTTCAGCATTACAAAAAGAAAAACAAGTGCGAGATTGAGTAGTAAGTTTTATAGATGAGCAAAATTTGAATTTAAGAATTAAGACCTTTCATAAACCTACACATTGTATCTTCCCCGCATTCATCTAAGCTACCAAATATGACACAAATCTTAAACTCATGAATGTATTCTTTAACAGTCATACTATCCTGTTTAAGTTGTCTAATTTGGCAAGCAAATGATCACATAATATGCAGGAATAGAAACATCTTTAAAATGACATTAAAGTCTTTTCAAGATTCTAAAACTTTATTATGCCTACAAATATATTTCCATTCAAGAAAAACATATTCAATCAAATTCTTTATCAACATTCATCAAATTTTTTATCAACATTCAGCTCCCAATCAATGTGGGATCAAATTTCTGAGTTTTTTTTATTATTTAATCCTTTTTTAATTAATATTACAAAACTTCGCTGAACTATATTTCTAAGATCTAGACCGTTTCAGTCACGTCAATCGTCCTGGTACGACTTGTGAAGAAATCACGCCACATGGACCGGCGTGATAACGTCCACGTCAGCTGCTTACTTGAGCTGGAGTCCATGTCAGTCGCGCCGATCGGTCTGGCGCGACTGGAGTCACGCCGATCTGTTTGGCGTGACTCCAGCACTTATTAGGCAACCGCAGCCCCGCGCAGCTTCTTCGTCCTCCAGTTCTTTCTCACGCTCGTGCTGCTTCACTTTCTTTATCCGTCGCCGTGACTTTCCCTCCAAAATCCAACTTGGATCGAGCTTCGTTCTTCCTCAAATTTGGAGCATTTGATCCTTGAAGGTAGCTCTTTCATTCTCTCTGAGTAGATTTGGTTTTCATGGATGTTTTGATTGGTTTTAGAGTAGGTAGGGTTTAGTGAAATATGGGGATTTTTAGTTGATGATTTGCACGAATGTGATTGTTTGAGGTATCTTATATCGATAGATTATCATATTGCACCGCGATATTAACGTGTATGATAGTGTGCATGTGTTATTTTTCAATGTTTACTAATTTTTATTTATTTTTGGTTGTGATAGATAATTTTCCCAAAGTAGAGTGTGATTTGTGCAATGGATCGTATAGTTCGTTTGTTCCATCATTGCATTGTGAATGAAAACGGTGAAGTGATTAAGAGGTGTGAAGAAGTGATTTCGTTTGGAAACCACCTTTATTTTGTGACGTTGAGGCAAGAGCGAAGTCTATTGTTGGAGTGAATAGTGCACTTGAGGAAAAGGATTAAACTCCTTATAAAAACTAAATTTTTCATCGGAATATTAATAGAAAAAAACTTAAGGATGTTTAAGTATATCATTTCAAATTCTGTTATTAATAGAACGAATCACACTTTTACTACTAAACTATACCTGCTACATCCAGATTATGATACCAACGCTACCCTTTGTCAAGCCTAGCCATTCGAGGAGGAGGCTAATTCTACTTACGGAGAAAAGCGAGCAGTTGGCACTTCAATCGCAGGCTTTTACTTTAGGATTTAGATGGACCCTCTCTAGTCTGTAAAAGAAATCTCTTCTTACCATGCCACTAGCGTATGAACCAAATTTATGCATTTGGATTAGGATCATATTCTTCGTATTCTGTAGTTTGATTATTTCTACAATATATATTAAGAGATATAGGCGACAGTATAGTCCCCATCAATTCCTTTCTTCCTTTTCTTTTTTGTTAGACTGGGCACGCTGTAGAATAATTTTGATACTCTGCAGTATAAATTTGACTGTCCACTTTTTCGAATAAAATTGTTGATAAAACTCCAATATAGTTTGTTGAAAATGTACCTTTTAGATAATATTCAAGTACCCATTTCCAAAAGGTACCTGTTGAAAATTGCGTCAACAAATCCTTCCAAAACTGAAAAATTGAAAAGTTTTGAGCTCAAAGGTTTTTCCAAGGAATGCCTGTAAAAAATTGTTTCAATCTCTCACCAAAACAGATAAGAAGTATATCACTGAAAATTAATACCCAACCATATGGGTATATGAAGAGGGCGAATTCCTTTATAC
>BCLF01000137.1:8766-43841 GCA_001602275.1 Zoysia japonica
AAGTTGAAAAGCCGAAGGCTGCAACTAAGTTGAAAAGTTGAACTAACACTACCAGAACGACAGGCATGCGTGCGTTAGTTGTTCCTGCTGCCTCTTACAACGCAGAAGCTCTGTGCATGAGCTTACAAAGCAGTGCATGATTGGGCCCTTAGAAATCTCTCGTTTTGCATTGATAAAAGGGATGGTTTCATTCATCGCGTCGATCGACCGATCACATGAGCAGGATCAAATCATTCAGCTCTGACTACGCGTAAGAGAAGCAGGACACCAAACATTCTATAGTCTCGCCCTGTTGGCCGATAATTTAGAGAATGATTTGAGTCGCGTCGACCAACGGTCGCTCGTGCAGCACGACAGGTAAGCTGCTGTGGAGAGCAACGGTAGTCGCATGTGCATTGGATGATGATCGGTCACTGTACCATAGCCATGTATGATGACAGCTTTTCTGTTGCTAAAAGCCGATACAACGACAGATAGTCTGTCGCTAAAAAGTTTTACCGATAGACCTGATCTGTCGGTGATAGTGCTGTCGAGATATAGAAATATCGACAGACCACTTATATCAACAGACTGTATGATGAGAATATTAACTTATACCGACAGATGGTCAGTCGCTATATATTAGATATAACGACAGACATTCTAACGCTATTAGGAAGTTATACAACATGAATCTCCTATACGAACAAAATAAACGGTGCATAAAATTATATAGCCACAAACAAAACTCACAAACTATGTCCATCACTAGCCATTCAAACAATATACTCAGAAAACACATACAAACAGAATAAATTCACAATTTATATTAATAGCATTAGATCTCCCATGGACCATTTGAAGCACATAATTCATTGGAATTAAAGAACATAAGATGGAAACAATGCTACAGGACACTTATGTGGTTTCCTTGCACTCTTTACGAAATGCTCCATCTCTAGAATGTCATTACAAAAGTTTTGTCCCTAACTTAGATGTACAAAACAATCACCATGGCCACTTTGTCCAATCAGGTGCTGCATGCATCACTTGAAGCTATAACCTCCCAACTGAAATATAAATTCACATTCATCAAGTTGGATGAATGAAACCACATTTCATCTTCTTAAAATAGCAACTTAAAAACAGCACTAGAGGTGTATATCTAAACATGAAACAACGCTAGAGCTCTATATGTAAACATTAAAAACAACACTATAGCACTTGAGCAAATTGAATCAAATCACATATATATCGAGAAAATTCAAGAATAGCATCTATTGAGCTGTGGTATAGTGATCTACCTGCACCATGGGCTGATTTTGAAGTCTTGCTAACCTTCAACTGTTATAAATATTACATATTAGAAACTATGATCATTCATCGCATATTGTCGACGCCTCAATTTCTGCCTCCCGAATAGGCGTGGGCCGAAACCAGGAATTCCCGAAGTGCTTCATTGGCCTTGGCCCACTTAGGAGCGGCCACCGGTGGAACAGCTACCCACAACCCCACAACGCGGCATTTGAAGCACAGTTAATTGCTGGGCAGTTAGTGTTATTAAACGGCCGTTACGCTTAATGGGCGCGCTCCTGTAATTAGGGATAGACGTTAATAGTATTACGACGTGGTTAATTGTCATTACCACGAGAGGGCTGTCCTCTTCTATAAATTTGTAACCTGCCCAACAGGGCAAGACATTTGTTTCCGGACCAAGACTACACACACTCACTGGACGTAGGGTTATTATCCTTCGGGAGGTCCAAACCAGTCTAAATCTTTCATTGTCAGTCCTCTTCGAGATTAGCTTCACGCTACTTACACATTCGACCTTGTTTACAATATCAGCCGATCCCGACCTCAAAGTTCGGACATCGACAGAGGCGCACCAGGAAGGGGAGTGTGAGGTGAAGTTGGTCCAAATTTCATCCATGGCTTCCTCAAGCAACCTCGTTTTCTCAGCTGGTACCACGTTTCGTTTCGGAACATTGGTGTTCGTCGCCGATGAAGAAGGTCCTTTGGCTCATCGGCCAGAGTTCCTTGAGGCTTTCTCTCAAATTTCATTTGAGACGCCTACTACGATTGAGATTTTGAGTGTTCTGATAGGGTCCCGATCATGTGTTGGTCCTTCCAAGGATCAAGTGAATAAGTTGCCGATCCAGTCGAGGGTGAATCTCAACCTCGTCAACGGCGAGTTCCCTAGGTTGGGGCTGGAATGTTATAATTCCAGCAGCGACAGCGACAACGACTGCATCGATGACGACTTCGGCTCCAATGAGGATTATCCCTCAAGAATGGGATATCTGGAGTGGAATCGCAGCATCGAGTTGCGGCAGATCAATGTTGCTGGGAAGAATAATGCGGCACCTTCAGACGGATCGTCGAGTAATCTTCCCACCATTGGTTCCAGTGCAGCGAGGACCAATTTGCCGGGCCTCCGATAAGAAATTTACAAATCGATTTTGAAGCTACTCGTCTCCAAACAGTCCTAGAATGCAAGCAGGATTTAGTGGCTCATGGTTCGCCTCTGTCACCGTTGGTTCAGCAAGGGTTGGAGATTGTTTGCTGAATAGGCCATACGACGCCATCAGGCCAAAATTAGCCCAAGGCTTCACGCCGTGGTGATTCTCGTGGAGGACCATCCTCCCGAAGAGCTGCTTCTGCTTCGGCCACATCTCCTCAGCAGGGACACCGTCTCTCTGTTGGAGATTTATGGCACAGCCTCGACAGGCAACGAAGTCAGAGGGATCATACTGTTGATCATCCGTGCAGAAATGACGCACGGAATGATATCGATGCCAGCAGGATTCAGAGAGAAGCAGCTGAAGTTGCTCCTCATCGAGCTCGGTCAAGCCGGAGCTCATTCAAGGCTCTTGCCCTGAGTCTACTACAAGTTCGCTGGCCTGGGAACTTCAAACCAGGACCAATCGAGAACTATGATGGATCATCAAACCCAGAGGAGTTTCTTCAAGTCTACTCCACGGTTATAGAGGCCGTTAGGGGAGACGACAGAGTAAAGATTAACTATTTGCCTACTGCTCTACCAGGATCAGCTCGATCATGGCTGGTCAATTTTCATGAGTCCATGTTCTGCACTTGGGATCAGCTTTACGCAACCTTCATCAAGAATTTTCAGGGAACCTTTGAGAGGCCCTCAACAGCGAAAACTCTACGAACCATCAAACAGAAGCCCGATGAGAGTCTTTGGGATTATGTGAAGAGATTTAGACAGACGAGGAATTCTATTCCTCATATTGAAAATCTGGAGGTCATTATTGCCTTCAGAGAAGGTGTCTCTGATGTTTACACTGTAGAACGGCTTGCCATTGAGGAACCTCGAACAGTGGGCCACCTCTTGTCAATCGTCGAAACCTGCATCAAGGCATCAGAAGCCCAAGCCCGGATTACAGGAGAAGCGAAGACTAAGAGCTCCTGCAAGAAGTTCGATGATCGGGAGCTCAACATTGCCAGGAGGGAAGGCGGAGAACGTCTCGAAAAGAAGAAGAAACCCTTCGACAAGCCAGAAGATGCACAAAAGTGGTGTTTGGTCCATCGATCCAGGTTTCATAACTTCACTGAGTGCACTTATTATATTGAGCAAAAGAAGGACACTTCGGAATCTCCGGAAGCGCCCTAACCTTAGGCTCCGGCCAGGGGTCGTTAGAGGGTTGAAGAAGATGATGATGAAGAATTCCCCGAGGTCAACATGATCTTCGGTAGAAGTACTGCGGTTCCATCCAAGAGCCAGTACAAGAAGTATGAGCGGGAGGTGCTCAATGCTGTTCCCATTAGTAAGAAGATGCGGTGGCTCAAAGTCCTGATCACGTTCGGTCCAAAAGATCACCTGAAGACGGAGCTATCAACCAGGAACTTACCGTTCGTGGTCAAGATACCCATCCACCGAAAGCAATGTTGCCAAGACCCTCAATGATACAGGTGCGGCCTTAAACCTCCTCATGAAACATACTTACGAGGAAATGGGTTTGCCTCTGTCAGCGTTGCAGCCTATGGATGAAAGATTCCACGGAGTAATTTCAGGGGTTTCATCAAAACCCTTGGAGAAGATTGATCTGACCGTTGCTTGTGGTCATTGAGATAACAAGCGTCGAGAAGTCCTCACCTTTGAGGTGGTGGATTTTGATTCGGCGTACAACCGTATCCTCGGGAGGCCATTCCTCCTGTAGTTTATGGCTGCTGTTCATTTGGCCTATGCCATGATGAAGATGCCAGGGCCCTTGGGGGTCATTATGATTGTCTTCGATCTCAAGGAGGTGGTCAAGTGCGACATCAACTCGCTGACCCGTGCGGGTCACTTCAAGGAAGGAGCCTTGGAGGCTAGTTCATCCAAGCAGGCCTGTATAGATGGTGGTGCGGTATTCTCTGTACCAAAACCCACTGTCAAAATTCCTGAAGAGCACGTTCCTGAAGTCCCAGCTACAGAAGAAGTGCTGCCACCTGCACCGTACAAGAATGTTCTGTTGGATCCCAATGAACAAGAGAAGCAAGTGGTCATCGTGGGTTCCCTATCCTAAAACAGGAACTCGCGCTCATCGCTTTCCTTCGAGCAAACACCGATGTCTTTGCATGGACACATTCGGATATGCCCGGGATCCCCAGGGAGGTGATTGGGCACAAGTTGGGGATTGACTCGGCACTCAAGCCGGTCAAATAGAAGGAGCGGAGGTACACTCCAGACAGGCGCGACACCATTCGTAAGGAAATCACTAGGCTATTACAAGCCGAGTTCATTAGAACGGTAGATTATCCTACTTGGCTAGCAAATCCTGTACTAGTGAAAAAGCCTGATGGTTCGTGGCAGATGTGTATAGACTATACGTCTTTGAATAAAGCATGTCCTAAAGATGAGTATCCTCTACCTCGAATTGATTAGATCGTGGACTCAACGTCCACCAGTAAATTACTAAGTTTTCTTGATGCTTACTTTGGCTATCATCAAATTAATATGAGAGTTGAAGATGAGGAAAAGACGACGTTCATCACTCCTTTCGAAGTTTACTGTTACGTGAAGATGCTGCTCGGCCTCAGAAACGCCGGGCTACGTATCAAAAGTGTGTTCATATCGTTTTTGACACTAGATTGAAAGAAACATCGAAGCATATATCGATGAAATCGTTGTGAAGTCCAAACAGCGCTACACCACAACCCTCGCACTAGGCTCCACCACACGCACGCACGCAAGGCCCTTGGCCCAGCTGGTCGAAGCTCCAGCCGGACGCCACCCTTTTCGCGTGTCTCTGGCGCGCCACCGCCGGCCACGGCGAGCACCGCGCTGCCCTCCTCGCACTGGGTGTCCCCGAGACTTGCACGCTCGGCCTCTGGACGATAGGCAGCAGCTCGGGCAAGGGGTAACACCCTCTAGCCGCGCCAACCGCACGTGCGCACCGGCCAGGGCGCGCCCGGTGTGTGTCCAGAGCGCGCCCACGTTAGCACCACCGTTCCGGCTCACCGCCGACCACGGTGAGCGCCGCATCACCACCCTCACACCTAGGCACATCTGAGGTTTGACTCGCACACACACACATGGCCTCTGGTCACGCCTTCCGCGCGTGCGCAGGCCAGGCCGCACCAATGCACCCCCAGAGCGCGCCCGAAATGCCCGCAACGTGCCCAGAACGCGCCCGGAACGTGCCAGAGCGCGTCCGGAACGCCCAGTGCGCGCCCAGGCCAGCTCACACGCCGAGCAGTGAGCGCAGCCCTGGTCCTTGACCAGTGGGTCGCGTGACACTGCGAGTCGGTCGCACGAACGCGCACGTTCACGCCGAGTTTCACACCCTGTTTTCATGTCCCTGGACAGGGACACAGCCACGTGTCCACCTTGGACACGACCTGAAACACGTGTCCACGTGTCCACTGACACGTCACAGTTCAACGTGTCCGCGTGTCCACGGACACTTCACAGTTTTCACGTGTTCACGGACACGTCACAGTTTCACGTGTCCGCGTGTCCACAGACATTTCACAGTTTTCACGTGTCCACGGTAACGTCACAGTTTTCACGTGTCCACGGACAAATCCCCGATTCTGGATACCCTTGTGTCTAGGGGCCGTGGACACGGGCCGAACCATGTGTCCACACAGCTTTTTCCATAGTCCGTCACAGCCACCTTGTCGGTCACCTTGCCGCCACGTCTTAGCTCCGAACACAACCACCAACCAACCGTTAGAACCATTATCACGAGCACTACCAACCTAGGCTATCCAAACTCCATATCTCTGTTTGGTGTTTGTTTATTTGAGTTTTGTAGTTTTTCTTTTAGAAGGCTTATTGTGATTGTTGTTTGTAGCTGAAGAAAAGCCCGAAGAGGAAGGAGAGCCCAAGGAGCCCGAGTACGAAGAAGATCCTGAGGACACTGCTGAAGGCAAGTCTTAACACCCCTTTGAACCATATTGAACCCATGTTTTACTGCGGCATCCATAAAGCCTAATGCTTGCCTACTTTATAAACTGTGTTAAAACGTTGTGTAGTTTTATACCTACTTGCTACTAGGTATTTATATTGATATCAGTTACTTGCTGTAGTTAATGTAAATTACCACCTTGTTAGCTGTTTGATGACTCACCCTTGTTAACAATAGGTCTTCCATCTTTAAATACTTTTAAAGAATGGAAAGTTGCCATGTTAGTAGAATTCTTAGGATTTCTCCCCCTTGTGATGCTAGTCATTGCCACACCATACATAATACACTTGCGAAATGAGTTAAAGTGAGTTTGGTGGTGCGACTAAAATAAAAGGGGTTGAGATTAGTGCAACTGGTGATAGGTGAAGATGGGTGATTCTGGTTGTGGGGTGGGGCTCACAAGAGGTGATGGTGATAGATGCGTAGGCTTCGGTTTGGTCCACACGAGCACGCCACCCGTGCCATATAAGGACCGGTTCGTTAGTCCTCGACTTAGTAATTTTGTGCAACCACAGAACTCGACAAATGGGAGGGACTTATCCCCGCTATGTAGGTCTTCCATATCGAGCCATTAGGAGGTCGGTAGGACACAAGGGGACAGGAGAAGGGCGTGAGATAACTCGCTGCCCAGCTTTCGACTATGTAATCGCCCGCGTCATGGGACTGTAAGCCCATAGATATAGCCTCTGGTTTGATAATACCCGACATAGTAGGGAACCAGGAAAAGACGTGGCTGTGGTAAATCCCAACGGTTCGGCTCCAGGAATGTATTGTCGCGTCATCGGGGGGGGGGGTGAAGTAGCCCCTGTGTACATCTTAGGTAGAATCTGTTGAAGCCTATGTAATTGTGGGGTAGACGTTATGCAAATCTATTGATCAGGAGGAGCATAACCTGTGGGTACAGTGTACAACCTCTGCAGAGTGTAAAAATCCTTCCGGATAGGCCGTTGTCACGGTATTGACATGCTATTTGTTCGGGCACACTACGATTAGTTTTCTATATTGTCCTTGACGTGTGAGTGGGTGTAGACACCCATGTTTTGGAATGTGTTAGCTGTGTGCCTAGTGCCTGCATGGATGCGTGCTAGTGCCCGATTAAAATTTGTGAACCGTTGGAAGGAGTGAAAACCTTCCTCAGGTCCACCATACTAAAAGATGATAAATAAATTGTTTTCCACCTTGTTTTAAAATCTTTCTATTAGGAAGCCCCTGCATAAAAACTGGCTTTTCGCAAAAACTAAACCTCAAGCCTTTCCTTGCTCCGTCTTTCGCATACCTTGCCCCTCCATACATTAGGGCTTGCTGAGTACTTTTGTAGTCACCCCATCCCTTGCTATTGTTGTTCAGAGGATGAAGATGGCGAGGAAGACGCCGACTATGAAGATTAGAAGTCTCGCCCTTCGCTCGGGTGTGCCTGTGATTTGCTAGTAGTCGTCGTGTAGGTGTGATGTTTGAATAAGAGTCGCTGCGCCGACTTGTTAGTTGTAATATAAGTTATGTTTCTAAACCTTTTCGAAGGCGTGTAGTACTTCAGACCCGTATGTATAATAATATCACTTTGTTCTTGATGTGCGTACCAACTACCAGTTCAAGAATTGGTACAGGAGGCATAAGGACTTACCTTCTTGGAAGGGGGTCTTACACCGTCTTCGCACAAACTCATCAACGATAATTTTTCCATTCAGCACTTTACTCTTGAGTATCAAGAGCTCTGCAAGAAGAGCCTTAATTCTGTCGGACTGATTTGAAAGCGCATTCACATCGGGGGTGATAAAAGACTGCAGATATTTTCCCTTTACTGCCGATTTATCAATTATCTCTCTGAGAAACCATCTATGATCAGTACCCTACCAGCTCTTCCTGAGGAACAATTCAATATACTTCTCTTTACTCCTTAAAGCGAAGCCTACCGAAAATACCATCACCTAATCTCTGTAATAGGAAACTGTATACAGAGATCGCCAAAGAGCAAGATCTGGTTCAATTCCCAACCAACATTCACAGAGCATCACAAATATGCTTAAAGCATCTATGGCGCTAGGCTTGAGACGAACTAGTTCTATCTTATAAGCCTGGCAGATAGACACGAAGAACTTTGAAGCAGGAACACAAAAGCCGCAAAAAATATGTGCCTCAAAAACTGTTAACTGCCCATCCGACGGCCCGGCAACATCTTTGACCTCCGGAATCTCGGACTCAATGTATTTAGGGATAATACCTCGCTGGTAGAGGTTATCCAACCTCTTTTGAGTCATGGTGGTCGTCTTCCAGTACTTTGTATTCTCCTCTTCATTCTCGGTGGCGATTGCTCTGCGGGCCGGAGGGGGAGACATGGATGAACTGGCATAGTCCGAATGCTTAGGTGAGGACATAACCTGGAAGGTGATCTGGAGGCAACGGAGAGTATCGCTGAACCTAGAGAGGCAATGGCGGTGCTTGGATTGCGAAAGCAAGAATTGGGAACAACGCTGAGAGAGTGGAGAAGTTTCCTCTCGTTCAAGGCCTAATAAAGGCACAACAGTGTCGGTTACTGGAATTTGAATCGACAAGGCTTCTTATGGAAGGAACCCTGAGGGCCTGAACATTCTTCGGCCTGATGAGGAGTTGCTGGTACGCCCGATGTGCCTAACGCACACAAGGGGCTCATTTACATCAGTGTCCGAACGCCTGATGTGCTCAACGCATTAAATAGGGTTCGGCGACACCCTTCTTTCACGCCCTATGAGCTCAATGCTCACAAGGGGCTTAGTTACAACATTAACTGAACACCCAATGTGCTTAAATGTACTAAATGGGTTCGGTCGTTTGTATTTTTTTGCACCCGAAGTGCTTAACGCACACAAGGGATTTGGTTACCAAGTCATAAAACGCTCGAAGAGACTAATCCCAAATACAATCAGTTCGGTTAACCATAGTTGCACTAATGCGCTAAGGAAATTTAGCCCGAACAAGTTCACATTCGGAGTTCTCAAAGGCGAATTTGCAAAACATATTCTAATACTGCAGCATTACATATTTTGGAATGAAGGAAGCTTCATAGAAGATGGAACAAGATTTTTGCACAATATCACTACTACGATTTACATTATTAGTCCAAGAACTCCAGTTAAAGAGAAAAAGACCTAAAGTGCGGCAGAACCGCCCCAAAACACTGGACGGCTTGCCTAGGATCGATCTCGGGTGATATTGCACAACAATATTCAAATAGTACAACACGAGTGATATTATGAAATATAGGAAATGATTTAAGTCTTACAATAAGTTCAAGTTCTTAGAACGATAGAGATGAAAACAGAGTTTTAAAAAACGACGCGGAAGTAAAACACACACATGACGGTTTTTTTATTTTGAGACATGCCTTGCCCTAAGACATGCTTCACTCCTCACGGTCCGAGGTTGGGGAGGCAGGAACTGGTTCACCGGACCAGTTTGCAAGAGCTTCTCCTACCCAATCTCCTTTGCCGCAACAACAACACTAGCTAACTGAAGGAGAAACTACACCACAGGAAAAAGGAGAAACAACAAACCGTGATTACTAATTACTCAGCAAGTCTTACCCGTCAAAATGGCCAACTAGAGCCGACTCCTAAGCATGAGGGGCTGACTCATAGGAATGACCATTTGCATAAAACATAGCGCTAATAGTGGATCCTTACTTTCAACTTTTAGCGGTAAGTTAAGTTTACGGAATGTAAATTTAATTTGCACTAGAAACTATAGCAGACATGGTTACCAAGCAATTGCCTACAAACTAAGCAAACAATTCATATTATTAATTAAGTTTAGTTATTACTACAACATGGCACAGCGAACAAGCGGTACTCGTTACTGTGAGGGGCAGCGATTATAATCGATTTACACCAGCTGGGAAAACCCGAAGTACATGACACGTACGCGCTTTCCAGAAGCCGCACGTGGCTACCTTTCACAACAATACTATAGGACCGGTCCAAGGCCTACTTCTCCCGAGAACATGGTCCTCCATGCGACCACCATGCAAGTGCATCCATGATTAGATACAAGTCTCTTCTCTCACCGCCTAAAGAGAAGTAGAGGTACGTCCAACCACTACGGATATTGAGTTACATCGGTTTTCTGGGTTCAAAATATCCAATATGTAATCGGTACGTTCAAACTTGCTCAACCATAAAGTACCTTCATCATCCACCCTTGAGCCTTTCTCTAATTTTCAGCATACCCGCATCTTTCTTTTGGGCCTCAACTATCTCTTCTCGAAGAGTCGGAATGAGAGCAAGATTGTATAAGGCTCCATGTGGAAGAACTCTCACACTGGGTTCATCTTCAAAAGAATGTAACATTGCTAAAACTTGACAATTATGACAATGAGATTTGCTACTCAAGGCATCGACAACCACATTGGCTTTTCCAGGATGATAATGGATCTCTAACTCATAATCCTTGATAAGTTCTAGCCATTTTCCCTCCCTCATATTCAGATCTTGCTGAGTGAAGATATATTTCAAACTCTTGTGGTTAGTGTAAAGATGCACAAGATTTGCAAGGAGGTAGTGTCTCCATATCTTCATGGCTAGAACTACAGATGCCAATTTTAAATCGTGAGTAGGATAATTTTGTTCAAGATGTCGAAGTTGTCTTGAAGCATATGCAATCACACGACCTTCTTGCATCAAAACGCATCCCAGTCTCGTACCAGAAACATCACAATATACATCAAATTGTTTAGTGATGTCGGGTTGGGCTAAAACGGGTGCGGTAGTAAGTGCTTCTTGAGCGTTTGGAAAGCTTCTTCACAAGCACTATCCCAAATAAATTTGATGCCTTTCTTTAGTAGCTCGGTCATTGGCTTGGCAATCTTTGAGAAGTTAGGAATGAACCTCCGAGAATATCCGACAAGTCCAAGAAAGCTACGGACTTCCGTGACCGAGGTAGGAGGCTTCCAATTCAGCACATCTTGCACTTTGCTTGGATCTACGACAATGCCTTCCGCCAAAACAACATGACCAAGAAAAGGCACTTCTTTCAGCCAAAACTCACATTTGCTGAATTTGGCATACAATTAATGATCCCTCAGCCGTTGAAGTACGATGCGAAGATGTTCAGCATATTCTTCTTCAGACTTGGAGTAGATGAGAATATTATCGATGAATACAACCACAAATTTCTCCAACTCCGGCATGAATATCGAGTTCATCAAATACATGAAGTAAGCTGGAGCATTTGTTAGTCCAAATGACATAACAAGGTATTCATATAGACCGTACCTAGTAGAGAAGGCGGTTTTTGGTACGTCTTCGGCACGGATTTTAATTTGGTGATAGCTGGAACAAAGATCAATCTTCGAGAAAACCTTGGCACCAACCACTTGATCAAATAAGATATCAATGCGAGGCAGTGGATATTTGTTCTTGATGGTGACCGCATTTAATGGTCTATAATCCACACATAGCCTCAGAGATTCGTCCTTCTTCTTCACAAAGAGAGCAGGACACCCCACAGAGATGAGCTAGGACGAATGAAACCCTTGTCTATATAAGCTCTTTCAATTGCACCTTCAATTCGGCCAGCTCATTCGGAGCCATCTTATACGGCCTTCTTGAGATAGGAGTGGTGCCTGGTTGAAGGTCAATGCGGAACTTCACTTCTCGGTCAAGAGGCATACCTAGTAAGTCTTCAGGGAAAACATCCGGATATTCGCAGACTATAGGAATCATCCCCAAACTCTCACCGGTTACATGATATAGCAATGAGGAGGTTTGTTGGGGATATGACAATTTAAGAGACATTACCCCATGAAGTGGAGAATCCAATTGAATTGCACGAGGCGCTATGTGCAGCACGGCTTTATGAATTTTCATCCATCTCATTCCTATGATGACATCTATCTCTTGCCCTTCCAGGACAATAAAATGATATGGAAAGATCTTCCCTCCTAACTTAATAGGAGCATGCCTTATTTCTTGAGTGGCGGCTATTTTCCCACCCGGAGATGTAATAACATAAGGTAATCTCATGGGGGTGGTGCACAATTTATGCTTCTCCACACATGATAGGCTTATAAAATTATGAGTAACACCAGAATCAAAAAGTACCATTACAGGGTAATCATGTAGGAAAAAGAACCCGCGAGTACTTCGTCATCGTCTGGAATCTCACCCAAAGATGTATAGTTGACTCGGCCCTTCTTGGGTGCATTATCCTTCTGGTGAGGACCTCTGTTGGCAGCTTGAGGACGGGCCTTACTGTTATGGGTGAGCTGCTGCCTCAGCTAGTGACATTCTTTAGCAAAGTGACCCGTCTTGCCACAGTTGTAGCACGGGTATGAGCTTGGCCTTACCACTTGTAAAGCTTGCTGAAGTAAAGGTCTAGGCCCATGAGTAAGTTGCTGAGGTGGAGCAGGAAGGGCTCTTGGCGGCTGAAATGAAGGAGAACGAAAGCATCCCCCTTGCGGTACTGTTGCTCGAAACCTCTGACCAGCAGAAGAAGTGACAGCAAGACGATACTTTGAAGGAGCTTGGCTTGAAGAACCAACCATTGCTCTCTTCTTCTTTTTTTTTCCCTTCTGATGGGTGCGTATGGCATTCTCAAATCATTAAAAGTACCCTGATTGTGGAGTGCCAGGCGATCATGGAGCTTTGTACTCAAACCTCTCCTGAAACACTCTTTCTTTTTTTGGTCAGTATTCGCATGGTGAGAGGCGTACCGCGCAAGGTAATTGAACTTGCGAGAGTGCTCATGCACGCTATCCTGACCCTATTGGAGATTCAAGAACTCTTATAGCTTGCGATTCCTGAGACCCTCAGGAATATGATGTGCACGAAAAGCTGTACGAAACTCTGCCCATTCCACTGGATGATTGGCAGGCAGCGCAGCTTCATAAGTGGCCCACCAGGCTCCAGCGGGACCATGAAGCTGTTGAGCAGCAAAGAGTCTTTTGGTTCTCAGTACACCGGATAAGTCTAAACTTGGACTGGATGGTGCGAAGCCAATCATTCGCATCCAGAGGATTAGCAGCATCAGCAAACACCGGTGGATGAGTTGCCAAAAACTTTGAGAAGGTTGCTTGCTATTGCTGTTGATGCGCTTGATGGTTGTTTCCACTTATGCCTTGGTTCTGGACCAACATTCGCGTCAGCACATTCTGAGTGGCCATCAATTGCTCGACGGTCACTTGAGGTGGTGCTGGTGGCGGCGCTTGTGGATGCGCTTGCGGTGCTGCCTCTCCATGTTGAGAGGACGGCCCCTCGTTGATCTCCTCAAGGCTACGCATGCGTGTCATTCTGCAATTACAGTGCACACAACGTTAGTATGAAGATCGGCAGAAGTCACATATACGGAGAATATTAAAACAACAGGAAATAACATTCTCCATGATCACACAAGGGAGCTCATGACTTAACAACTTCAAAGAAAACCAGTGTACAAGTGATGCATTTGCTCGACACAACAGTTTTCTAAATGACAAATCTGTTAAGAATGGAGCAACACCACTTCTGCCTATGACTGACAGCAGTTATCAACTCCGCTTTTTCTCCCATATGGAGACCGAATCAGATCTGGAGTCCAGTACCAAAGTTGTAGAGGACTTTCATAGCTTTTCAACGCATATTTATTAGTCCTCATACGAGAAACAGATCAAAAGTTATGAGCTTTTGAAACTGGCAGCAAGAGCTGAAATTCAGGAAAATGATGGCTAGCAGTTTTATTGGGCACCAAAGCTTGGAAAATTTGGGTCAAGGAAACAAATGGAACATATCTCAGACCCAATATTGAGATCCAATATTCATTTCATAGGAAAAATTTGGGTGAGTTGTGTTTTAAGTTTTATGTAAATGCAATAACAATATGCCGGCCCTACGTTCTCACCAAAATAAAAAGAAATGGCCTAATATAGTGGCCATACGCGACCGCAGTGGCAAATCGGTCTCCTAGACTCAGTTAATTGCTTTCTACACACACTACTATGAAGTTAGCGTACCTATAGAAAACGGATCACACAACCACAGGTAGGCCAAAACAAAAAAAAAACTTACGTCCCGTATCATTGCCATACGGGGCGTCCTCAAATAAGCCACGTCTTGAGGGACATGACCATGATTCGCATCACACGGCAAGAGGTCCACACTTACCATTAGGTGGCGAATGACCGCACTCCCCATTAGGCGGCAAATGTTTCGTATGTCTCGAAGAACATATTGACTTCCCATACTGATCGCTATACGGGACAATCCATACCCCTGAATCTCATATGGATGAACCCTCGACTTTTCACCGCATTCGTGTGCGTACCTTACCTTCTTACTTGGGCGTTGCTGTTGTTGCAAGAAAAGTAAACGACATGAAGGTAAAAAGCAGGGTTAGCATTGCCACCTGACGACTCAACTAACATAGTCCTTATATGGGCTGACTAACTAGTACTACACCGTCGTGAAATTTTTGTAAATAACTCATTTTTAGTTGTACTAAGCCCAATCTAGCTCTAATACCAATCTGTGGCAGAACCGCCCCAAAACATGGACGGCTTGCCTAGGATCGATCTCGGGTGATATTACACAACCATATCCAAATAGTACAACACGAGTGATATTATGAAATATAGAAAACGATTTAAGTCTTACAATAAGTTCAAGTTCTTAGAAGGATAGAGATGAAAACGGAGTTTTTAAAACGACACGGAAGTAAAACACACACACGACGGTTTTCTTATTCTGAGACATGCTTTGCCCGAAGACATGCTTCACTCCTCGCGTTCGGAGGTTGGGGAGCAGGAACTGGTTCGCAGGACCAGTTTGCAGGAGCTTCTCCTACCCAATCTCATTTGCCGCAACAGCAACACCAGCTACCTGAAGTAGAAACTACACCACAGCAAAAAGGAGAAACAACAAACCGTGAGTACTAATTACTCAGAAAGTCTTACCTGTCAAAATGGCCAACTGTAGCCGACTCTTAGGCATAAGGGGCTGACTCATAGGGATGACCATTTGCATAAAACATAGCGCTAACAGTGGATCCATACTTTCAACTTTTAGCGCTAAGTTAAGTTTACAGAATGTAAATTTAATTTGCACTAGAAACTATAGCAGACATGGTTACCAAGCAATTGCCTATAAACTAAGCAAACAATTCATATTATTAATTAAGTTCAGTTATTACTACGACATGACACAGCAAACAAGCGGTACTCGTTACTGTGAGGGGCAGCGATTATAATCAATTTACACCCGCTGGGAAAACCAGAAGTACACAACACGTACACGCTTCCTAGAAGCCGCACGTGTCTACCTTTCACAACAATACCATAGGACCGGTCCGAGGCCTACTCCTCTTGAGAACATGGTCCTCCATGCGACCACTATGCAGGTGCATCCATGGTTAGATACATGTCTCTCCTCCTCTCACCGCCTAAACAGGAGTAGGGGTATGTCCAACCACTACGGATATAGAGTTGCGTCGGTTTCTTGGGTTCCATATATCCAGTATGTAATCGGTACGTTCAAACTTGCTCAATAGGGCCACACTCGAATCGGTCCTTATCCGACACAGGCGGGGCTACCACCGCGAAGGGTTAGCCTTCTCAAACCCTCCCATACTCTATCCTCGCTCGGTCTCAGATTAATCAATATGTGGGATAAACAAATCTAAGTGTTGCAAACCTATAGCTCGCGAGTGACTTTTTGGTCCACTCAACTTCTACTAGTCCTATAGCACGCGAGTGACTTTTTGTCCACTCGACTTCTACTGTGAAATATGACTTAGCCTAGCTCTACATCGAGTTACCTGTACCAATATACACTCAACATGGGTAAATGAGCACTATTATGCCGCCTATGGTTTTCAAACAACTCCTACAACGTAATGCGAAGTACATTAATCATAAAATACACAGTGATAAAATGAAATTAAAAACAGAGTTAATGCACCAGGGCTTGCCTTCGGTTCGCTGAGGGTTAGCGCAAATAATAGGAATCTTCTTAGCGACGGGCGACTCCGGAGCAACCAAAGCAAGTTGCTTGCCTTCTTCGGCGATTCCTAAATGCATGATGCACTCTATTTAATTAAAAGAGATAACTCTAGTGTAGAAAATGCAACTTTGAAAGTTCCAGATTATTCTACATGTTTCAAGGATTCCGACGGTATATTATTTGCAATTTTTCGAGCTAGGATGAATTTTCTAGGATTTTTGGAAAATTATACTGATTTCTGTACAATTTAATAATTGATTTCGCAAATCAGACCACAATTTTGGCCTATTGGGCCGTGGTCACGGCTGGCCCACGGGGCAGTTGGGCCACCTCGGCCTAGCCCAGATCTGAGCCGTGCAAGGCTGGCCCACGGGGGCAGGCTGCACTGGGGCTTGGCCCACGGGGGCATGCGCTGGCTGAACCCGGCCTGGCCCAAGGGCGAAGGCTGCACGGGGCCACTGGCCCGGCCGCGTGAGCGGGGCGCTCGGCTCGGGTGCGGCGCACTCGCCGGTGGCTCACCGGCTTTTGGACCCCGAGGTTCTAGCGACCTATAAGCAATAGGGAATTCAGTGAGGGGGTCGTCGGCCGGTATACCTGCCGGAGCAACGCCGGCGGCGAGGAGGCGGTGGCCGTCGACGTTCAGCGAAGTCGCACGGGTGGTGTGGTGGCCGAAAGGATGCGCCGACAGCTCCTAGACCTTCACTAGGGTGAGTGCAAGGCCGGCGTGGAGGATCTAGTCGACGAGGAGGCCCGGAAAGGGCTGTCCACGGTGACCAGGTCGGGATCCGACGAACGACGTTCGTTGAAACTCGAAATCCCGGCAAAAGGCCCCGCGATTGACTTCAATCTTCAACCCTGAGGAGGTAAGAGGTGGTGAGGAAGATACAAACCGGAGGAATCGAAGCCCGCCGGAGCTCACCGGATTAGGTTGGAGAACAGCCGGCGGTCCGATTTCTCGCGACTTGGGAAAAACTTCCAATCCGGTCTAACATGTAGGGGAAAAGAGAAAGGAGCAGCTCGGGGAGCTGGAGGATGGAGTAGCGCAGCGCACTTGCAAGCTCAAGGCGCCGGAGAAGGTCGGGGAGGAGCTCGCCGCGGTGGCCAATGGGATGGTAGCTGGCTCGAGCGTGCAATATAAAGAGGAAGGATGCGCCGGCTCATCGGACACGGGTCTAGGGGTGTGTCCCCGTGTATGCGATGCCGAGACGCGGAGAGGGGCACCTGTCCCGAATGGTGGCGGCGCGTGATTGGCACGGAGGGCGCGCTGGCGCCTTGAGGTTGGGGGTGGCCCAACAGTGGTGCGGACAGGCGGGGTCCGTCCACTTTTCTATTTTTCTCAATTTTCTGGTATTTTCCGCACAGCTCTCTGTTTTGCTTGAATTCCCTATTTCCCGAGCTCTAAAAATTCTGAAAGTTGGTAGGGTGATAAAACGTGTAAATATGAACAACTTTTATTTTGGGAACTAGTTCAAAATGGAAATAAATAAAATGCTATTGAATTTTAAAGACAGGCAAGCTTTTAGAGGAAATAAATTATTTGAGACCTTTTAACCTCAAATAAAATTTTTACGAAAACCTCTAAAATTCACGTTGTTGTAAGAGTTTCCAAAAGAAATGTTTTTCACACTTTACATTGAAAACTTTTTAACTCACCTTTTGAAATCCAAATTTAAATTTGAACTCGTTCGGGTTGTTTTAAATCTTTTAGAGCTCGTACTCCGGAAATTCAAATTCGAACTGCAAAAGTCTTTTCTTTATAACACGAAGTGTTACATAAACCTAGGCAGAGCTATCATCTCCTTTCCCATCGTTTTTGGACGTGGTCCCTTCTGTTCACCAGGATTAGGAGGAAACTCCGAGAGACCAGCATTCTCTTGGCGGGCCACTTCCTCCTCTTCCTTTTTATCAGAGGAAATCATCAAGGAACGATGTCTTGGCCGAAAGAAAACCGAAGATGACTTCTTCGCGCCCTTGTCCTCTCCATCGTCATCCTCTCCTTAAGAGTCACTCAGGACCACTACTTCTCCGGGTTCCAGCACCCTCCGGAGACCTTTATTCAACTCAACATGAAGACGCCGAGGAAACTCAGCGTCTCCTGAGGTGTCAGCATCCGCTTCTAGATCCACGACATCTTGATCATCCTCCTCCATCAGTTCCAGAAACCCTCCATGAGAGACCCCATAGATCTCGTCAATGGTGGGTAACCTCGAAGAAGGAACACGATCCGCCGGTTCCCCTGCGCAGTAGGGGCTGGAGGCACTTGGCCTCCTAACGAAGAAGAATCCTCTCCAGCACTTTTCTAAGAGGATCGAGGGCTCTTGACAGAGCGCTTCTTGCCCATGCTTGAGTCTGGGTGTTTGATGCCGAAGAATTCAAAATGTACTGGAGAAAGGAAGTAATTTTTGAAGAGGAAGCCAATCCCCTCCTCCCTATTTATAGGTGAGGAACAATCCTTCGAGATTTTAAGGGTCGCTGAATCTTCGCTCCCTAAAAGTGGGAAGGCGCGCCGCGTGGGTTGCTAGTCCTGACCGTTTAGAAGAAGGGATTGAGACGGCAGAAGTAAAGACAGACATTGAAGCCTCTTGTCGAGTCTTGTCATTTGAACACCTCCCCAAGCTTGTAACACCAATGACAGAGGGAAGGTACGATTCGATCTTATCCACTCTGCCCAGATTCACGAAGACCAAAGACAGGATGCAGCTTGGAGACATGTTCAGGGGCTTATGTCGATGTCTCAATTTCTGCCTCCCAAACAGGCGTGGTTCAAAACCAGGAATTCCCGAAGAGCTTCATGGGCCTTGGCCCAGTTAGGAGCGGCCACCGGTGGAACGGCTACCCACAACCTCATGATGCCACGACACGACATTTGAAGCACAGTTAATCACTGGGCAGTTACTGCTATTACACGGGTTGTTACGCTTAATGGGCGCGCTCCTGTAATTAGGAATAGACGTTACTAGTATTACGATGTGGTTAATTGTCATTACCATGGGAGGGCTGCCCCCTCCTATAAATTTGTAACCTACCCAACAGGGCAAGACATCTGTTTTCCGATCAAAAGTACACACACACTTACTGGATGTAGGGATGTTATCCTCCGGGAGGCTCGAACCAGTCTAAATCTTTCGTGTCAGTTCTCTTTGAGATTAGCTTCACGCTGCTTACACATTCGATCCTGTTTATAATATCTGCCGATCTCGACCTCGAAGTTCAGACGTCGACACATATAAAACAAGAAACAAGGAGAAGAGTTGTTTGGTACCCTGCAATATGGCTATGCAATTGATAGGTCCTTAGCATCAGCCATCTCTTGCACACCAACATAAGGCCGAGGCAGCTTTGCATTCCTTTTCAACACAACTTTAATAACAACTTCACAATATTGCTTTCCAAAAGCTTGTCCTGCTAGCACAGATCTAGGATTACTTGCAACAATTACTCCCTTAGCCACAGGTTGATCAGCTCTATTGATTGCATATTGTATAACTTCTTTGCCAATCTACAAGCATTGACATAATTTTAGATAATTGTATGACTAAATAAAACTACCATTACATTAGAAGTAAAAATATTTCCAAGCCATGAGAATATTACCAGTTCATCATGTGGGGAGTGATGAGCATCACCTTTCCTTGTTGGGGCTTCATTGACATTGCCTGTAGGAATAGGGCTCAATTGAGAGGGCTGCTGGACTGCTGGGGTTGCAGGAAGAGGGTTAGAAATGGGACTGGACTGATGGAGCTTCTGGACTGATGGGGCTCTCTTGGTCCTAGGCACTACTCATTATATTGATCTCCATAGGAATCATCTTCATGAAATTCAGCAGCATTATTTCTCTCGGTATCATTTTCTTGAAACCTTGGGCTCTACAAACACAGAAGTTGGAGTATATTTCAGTGAGATATCCATGCAACATAAAAGGTTAGTACTTAACATTGTAGAAGGTGTAAATATTTTACCACATGATGTCGTGAATTAGATCTATTCTGTGACATATTTTCCATATTTGCCCTTTCCTGCACCAAATTCTCTTGTAACTTTGCTATATGCCTTTCTAAAGCTGCTCGTTGACTTTCTGCCTTTTTAATTGCTAGAGCTTGCATTTGAACCCTTGTTGGTTTATAAAACTTGACCCTCGGGGTACCAATACTTTGGGGAGTTGGTCCTAGACCCAAAACTCAAGCACATCCTTTAGGCTCCTTTTCTCCACATGCAGCGCAAATATATCACCTTCTTGAATTGTTCTTTGTGTCAATTCTGGCTGGACTTCAATAACTGATTTAAGTTTACTGTATCAAAATAGGAAATCATGGTTAATATACAAATAAACAACATTTCAACATGTGTAGATTGTTCAAGGCAAAAACATACAATAATTGGTTTTGCATTTGGTAATGGAACCCCATTTTTTCTTGTATGAGTTCTAATATAGACTTCATCTCTTCGACGAGGACGCCCAAGTTCATTACCCTGCATGTATGTCATACTCAGTATTCTGAAATGTAGCATGCTAATTATTAAAAGAATACAAATATTGGCATACCATTTCGTGCCTGTTGCATGCAAAGCTCTTGCTACCTGATGTATGATGTATGGCTAACTTTGCGCGATTGGCTTTGCCTCTTGCTACACGAGCCTATGATACAAATTTTCAGAAGTCCAAAACGGAATTTTTTGGAAGATCACAAATGGTTGATGATACAAAAATTTAACATGACAAGTATACTTCCTTCAAATTCTTAGTCTGTGATAAACTTCCAATCTTCATCATTGAGTCTATCACCTTGTTTTTTCCTCACTTCCTCTTCTGTTAACTTGCCATCAAAAAATTGTGCCTTCAATGTTGCTTTAAATTCCCTCTATTTCTTTCCAGCAGCATTTAGGAACCAGTCAAAGGCTTTATCATCAATATCATAGATAGCCTACAGACCGTGCGACAGGAATATGGAAAACTTATAACAACGGACCGTCTGTTCATAAAACGAGAATCAATGACGGACAGTGTGTTAGAAACTTTTACTGTGGGACCCTCCAACAGTAATTGTGTATTTTTAATGACAGACCTTCGACGTTAATTATGGGTTGTGGTATAGTGGGTACCAAGCGATAGGTAGCCAATAAGGGACTAGTTGCTGTTAGAGAACGATGAACTAGCCAATATATGTATGATATGTCGACGATGGCCAGCGATTCTTCGTTGATGCTATCCCAACTAACTGGTGACCAGCAGTACCTCGTGGCTTTCCATTTCTTTATCCGGATCTTGGCTTGGGTTGGCGAGCATGATCACGTACATTATCTAAGCCTAAGGGTTGACCCATTATGTTGCATTAATTAGCAACAGCAGCAGCTATGGCATTATCCTCACTAATGCTTTTTTTTCCAGGATGGTGATTTCTGAAGTAAACCAATCCGACAAAACTCGAATAATTAAACTTTCTTAGTTCCAGAGTTGTGGAGGTTCCTGCTTTTATTGAGTTTGTTTTTTGAGAGATGTTATGGTGCTTGAGAGGTACCCGAGGTACCTCACCTCTTCAATTAATCTCAGCCTTTGATGTTTAAAAATTGGTACCGGGTCGACTATTTTTGGTACCAGGCCCACCATTTTTGGTACCGGGTCAACTATTTTGTTACCTTTGACTAGATAACTCCCTATTTTTAACCGTTAGATCTGATCAAATGGATGGTTGTGATTAACTCTTATTATAACATCTCTCTTGTTTTTTTGGGTGAAAAATGGCAACCCATGTAAACTGATATTTTGCCTCATACAGGATTAATATCATTTTTGGACCTGATATACATTAGAAGTTCTTTCCCTTCAAGGTATGGAATCAGCTTTGTTTGTTTATTTTCCTTATAACGAGTTAACCAATAAAAAAACCACTTTTGGATAAGACATATTGTAAAGTTATCCTAGTGGTGAGAGAAGGAAATAATAATCACCGCATGCCAGAGTTTAGAGATGTTGACAATGCAGATTTTCATCAACCATAGATGGAGATTTAGCAATAAAATTTGCTTGTACGAATCTTTTTCATTCAAACTGTTAGGTTTTGTTTTGATTTATAGTCGGTGGAGTTGTCAACATTGTAATAAGAGGCTGTAGCTTGTTCGAAGCAAAAGACCATACGCTATTTATCATTATCTAAAAAAAATACAGAGGCCCGGTACACCTGACTAATAGACCCCTGGGCCAAAATTTCAGTTCTCTTTTATGTCTGATTAAATGAAGCAATAAAAAACTGTTCAACAAAACTAGTCCCAATGTCCGTGCTAATACTACGATCTCATATATTTGTTTTAGATAGTTGTATTTTGTGAACTAACAGTTGTCCGTGTAGACCTATGATCTGAGAGATCCGAAAGAGTTCATCCGTTAGATTTGTAAGTGGTGCCTGTGTAGAGATTTCATCCGTTAGATTTGTAAGAAGAGATAACTTTGGGTGCATTTTTTGTATGCATGTAGTCTAATCCATTTCTGTTGGGGACAAGATAGAGACGAGATGTAGATGTACGATGGTGATGTGATGTTTTGCGTGGAAGTTTTTTTTGATAAATTGAACTGAGTAATATATTTAATGAGAAATTTTTATTTTCCTTGACTTTTTGTGATCATTTTGATGTGATAATTTCCATTTATATCTTTGACAATAAAAATGAAGATCCAAAAATGTTTACTCCCTCTATTCCACTCCCAATAGAAACTTATTTCTAGGTTTCCTTGACTGTGACTTTGATCAATGATTTTTATAAATTTGTATTCTAAAGGCATTTTTGAATTTTTTTGACTATTCCATATTGCATTAATTTCACAATTATAATGTCAAAACGAATTGCACAGTTATATTGATTTTTCCCCATTGCACTCAAAATCCTTTTTTGCATGACTTTAGCTCCTAAGAACACAAACAAGCGCATTTGTAATTTTCATAAATTTAAATTTTCAGCACGTGTTTCCAATTGTAACAACCATCCATTTGTACTTTATTCTAGTCAATGACTTTGCATTTGGTAGTGCTGATCGATTAAAAATGGTTGGTTTAGACTTTTCGCGCTAACGACATCAACTTGTCACGTTCTACCCTATGATTCGACCGGTAGAATACCGTACCCTCTCCCGACGTGCCTTATAAATACCAGGCATGTGGCGACTGTTGCAACTCACCATAGAACAATCGAGCTAGCTATGCAAGTAAGCATATCTTCTCTGGGCTCGGAGGCTCTCTTGCCTCTCTGAAATCCCAGTTGCGAGTGCAGCTTAGCAGAGAGAAGCAGAAACAATGGCGAAGATGTGCACAGTCCTTCTTGGTGCACTGGTGCTGCTCTCACTCCTAGTGGGCCCCATTGATTGCTCCCGCAAGACCAAGGCAAAGCACGTCAGCCACAAGCCGGCACCGGCATCCAAGGTCAGCCAGAAGGCGGCGCCGCCTCCCGTCAAAGTCAGCAAAAAACCGGCTCCTGCGACCAAGGACCCGAGCAACCATACCGATACCGCTTCACCCATTCCGTCGCCCGTTGCCAGTGGCTCCGGCGGCTGGCTGTCGGGCGCCGGCGCTACCTACTACGGCGAGCCCAACGGCGATGGAAGCGACGGTTCGTATTGTCGGCGCCGCAGTGTGTCAATGGGTGTGGCGGTGTGTTACCTATTTACCGTGTGTTGATGCACTGTCGATCAATGCAGGTGGTGCATGCGGTTACCAGACCGCCGTCGGCAAGCGGCCGTTCAACTCGATGGTCGCTGCCGGGAGCTCGCCGCTGTACAACGGAGGCGAGGGCTGCGGCGCCTGCTATGAGGTCAGCATTACAATGCAAAGAATCTGGTGACCGCTTGTGGTCACACGGCGGCCGGTTACTGAGCTGTTGCTGGTCGTGGCCCATCGATTTCGTGGTGCAAAGTTTGTCGGCTGCTTTTGAGCAACTAATGTTACCAAACAATGGTGTTATGTGCAGGTAAAATGCACGACCAACGCAGCGTGCTCCGGTCAGCCCGTGGCCATCGTCATCACCGACCAGTCCCCAGGCGGGCTCTTCCCCGGCGAGGTTGCGCACTTCGATATGAGTGGCACGGCCATGGGCGCTATGGCGAAGACCGGCATGGCCGACAAACTCCGTGCCGGTGGTGTGCTCAGGATCTTATACAGGAGGTAATGTATACAAGCAGAAACTATCCACTGAAGTCAAATTAAGCAAGCCGAAATACGAATATATATAGCTAGCATCTGTAATTAACTAACTAAATGTGTTTCCGATCATATCGAAACGGCAGGGTGCCATGCAAATACCCCGGCGTGAACATTTCGTTCAAGGTGGACCAAGGCGCGAACCCGTTCTACTTCAACGTGCTGATAGAGTACGAGGACGGTGACGGCGACCTCAGGGCCGTCGAGCTCATGGAGGCCGGCAGCAGGTCGTGGACGCCGATGGCGCACAACTGGGGCGCGGTGTGGCGCCTCAACAACGGCAGGAGGCTGAATGCACCTTTCGCACTCCGGCTCACCTCCGACTCCGGAAAGGTCCTCGTCGCCCCCAACGCGATCCCTGCGGGGTGGAAGCCCGGGAAGACGTACCGCTCGTTGGTCAACTACCCATGAAAGACACGTGCAGATGCCTGTTGGTTAACTGGCTGGTCACTGAGATGTGCGTGGGAAGAAATGCCTCTTGTGTGGCGGAGAACGCTGAAGATGAAGAGGAGGTTGAAGAAGAGAATGGTGTTCTTCCCTCCCTCCACGTTCTCTACATCCACTAGTGATCTGTCTATAATTTGTTGAGTCCTCTCTGTTAGTGCCGTTGAGGAGAGAAATCTCCCAACTAACACTGTTGCAAGTTGGTATGCATTATCCGCCGTGTGCAGTCTATAACTTGATTGTGTTTGTACACTGGAACTCTTTTTGGTTTCATGGAAATGAATCGGCACAGGCAACTTTGTAATTTTTAATCACCAGAAAACCTTTTTATCTCTCAATCGCGACCATAGATTGGCAAAACAAATATAGATCTATATATATAGATCATGCAGGTTTAAGAAACCACTACAGCACCAATTCTCATTTTTCTACAGTACGGTTTTCGATAAAAACCTGCCCGATGAAACCTGGACGTGACTTCATCGGTTCGGTATTTCTGTTGGTGAGTACATGCCAGGTAGCAGCAGGGAGCACCCACCAACGGATCGGATCAAGCTGCCGGCGCGGGCTAGCCACACACGGCCAGCAAGCAGTCCACCGGTTTCGCCCGAGCTCGCCTCACGTCGCGTCCGGAGGGAGATCCGCTCGGATTCGAAGCTGAAAGCAACGCGCACGTGGTGGTCTCTCCGGAGAGATATCATCATTTGCAGTATCTGGGTCCTGGAGTCACGATCGATCGTCCACTTGATCCGTGAGTGTCGGCTTGTTCTTGCTTGTCCGTCCAACACGTTCACGGGCGACTCATGCAATTTACTCGCTGATCGATACTGCTGGTCCAGCGTGCCGTGTCTGTGGTCCATGCCGTAACCGGCGGTTGTAACTGTAACACCGAACAATATTTTTAAGTGCTGGCCTTTGCCATACCGAAACCCGGGAAATGCGATACAAATATTTGGATCCCAACTAACACGGAATGGACACTCAGTACATCCTCTGTTCCTAAATTGTTGTCACTTCTAACATCAATTTTAATCATTCATCTTATTAAAAAAACAATAAGTATTATATTTTTATTATTATTTGATTTATCATTGAATTTTTTTGAAATACGACTTATAATTTTACATATTTGAACTAATCTTTTAGTAAGATGAATGGTCAAAATTGTTAGAAGTCAACAACGCCAATAATTTAGGAAAAGTAGCTCACAGTGATATAGTACTCTAGTCATTTCAAAACAAGTTTATAAGTTCTAAAAGTTTATCTTAAGCTTGACGAAGTTTATGAAAAAAAATTAAGTACTAATATTTATGATACACAATCATTACTCATTAGATCCATATAATATACTTATTTGGTGTAATAAACTTTAGTTCCATTATTTAAACATAAAGTTGTTAAATTTATTTTAGTATGACTTAAATTAACTCTAAAAATAATTATGTGAACAATGTTGTTCCGCACCTTTTCTAAAAGGTGAGCAAAAAGGTTTAAAATTTTCTTTTACCTCCTAAGAGGTAAAAGTTCTCTAATAATTATTAACTATTTTATTATTAAATTTTGGAAACTAACAGTGATTTTTGACAGGTGATGATAATTAGGAACACGCTACTTGCTGATATTAATTTATTTTCTTATAAAATCAACACTTGAGATTGAATTCATGTCTCACATTTTCGGAGGTGGAAACAATAGCAATATATATAGTTTAAAAGGGCTTATATAGAAAGCCTAAAATTTAGTTCCACGACCAACCAAAAGCTGGGTGGAATGAATCCCAAAAACCTTGTGACTCCACATTGTTTGGTTTAGAATTTCGCATAGCGTTATACTTTGAACAACCTTTGGTTTATGTCAACCAAATCATATTAATGATTTACCAACATGCAACTCTACAACTAGAATTCAGTGGCGCCTTCAAATTCTTGATTTTGTACTGAGCAGATCATAGCCTGCGAGTACTTCTTGCAGTTTGATCTGGAGTCGCACTAGAAGAACAATAAATTTTGTTTGAAATTTTTTAATAGAATAATAAAAATCAAATAAAACTTTGGTCACTACGATGTGGGGAGCAGGGTTATAATTAGGGAAGGATCATGTAACAGGTTCATTCCGATCGTGTTGCACGTGAGGATTTTTATTCTCCAAAGTTTGCATTCACCTGCGCGGATTTCTTCGTATCGCGATTTGTTGCAGCCTCCTGCTGTTTGACGACCTTGTCATCCTTGGGGTTTGGTCAGTACCGTGCAGGGAGGAGCATTTTACATAGAGAAAAATTGTGGAGCAGGTTCATTACGTTCGTGTTGTGCTTGAGGGTTTTTGGTTCTCCAAAATTGGTGTTCACTTATTCGGGTTTCATCGTATCGCTATCTGTTTCAGGCTCCTATTGTTTAGCGGGCATTTCATTTCTAGGGTTTGTTCTGTACTGTGCAGGGAGCAGGTTCTACTTAAGGAAGGATGGTGGAGCGGGTTCATTCCATTCGTGTTGTGCTTGAAGGTTTTTAGTACTCAAAAGTTTGCTTTCACTTGCGCGGATTTCTTTGTATCGTGATTTGTTTTGAGCTCCTGCTATTTGGCGACCTTGCTATTCCTGGAGTTTGGTCAGTACATGCAGAGAACAGGGATTTACTTAGTGATGGATCATGGAGCGGGTTCATTCCATTCGTGTTGTGTGTGAGGGTTTGGTTCTCCAAAGTTTGCTTTCACCTACACTTGTTTCTTTGTATCACAATTTGATGCGGGCTCGTGCTGTTTGGCATCCTTCCCATTCCTTGTGTTTGGTCAGTACCGTGCAGGGACCAGGGTTTTACTTAGGGAAGGATCGTGGCGCATGTTCATTCCATTCATGTTTTGCATGAGGGTTTTTGGTTCTCCAAACTTCTTTCACCTACGCGGATTCTTCCTATCTCCATTTATTGCGGGCTCGAGCTGTTTGGCGGCCAAGGGTTTTAATTAGCAAAGGATTGTGGAGTGGGTACATTTAGTTCAGGTTGTGCATGAGGGTTTTCGATTCTCCAAAGTTTGCTTTCACCTACATGGATTTCTTCGTATTGTGATTTGTTGTGGGCTTATGCTGTTTTATGCCCTTGCCTTCTTGGGGTTTGGTCAGTACCATGCGGGGAGCAGGGTTTTGTATTGGGGAGGATTGTGGAGTGGGTTCATTCTGTTCATGTTGTGCTTGAGGGTTTTCTGTTCTCTAAAGTTTTCTTTCACCTGCGCGGATTTCATCATCTCGCGATTTGTTGCGGGCTCCTGATGTTTGGCGGCCTTGCCATTTTTGGGGTTTGGTCAGTACCATATGGGGAGCATAATTTTACATAGGGAATGATCATGTAGCAGGTTCATTTCGGTTGTGTTGTGCGTGACAATTTTTTCTTCTCCAAAGTTTGCATTCATTCATGCAGATTTCTTTGTATTGTGATTTGTTGCAGCCTTCTGCAGTTTCACGACCTTGCCATCCTTGGGGTTTGGTCAGTACCACGCACGGAGCAACTTTTTACACAGGGAAAGATTGTGGAGCAGGTTCATTACGTTCCTGTTGTGCTTGAGGGTTTTCAGTTCTCCAAAGCTTGTGTTCACTTATTCGGGTTTCATCGTATCGCGATTTGTTTCGGGCTCCTGTTGTGTCGCGGGCTTGTCTTTCCTACGGTTTGGTGTGTACCATGCAGGGAGCATTTTTTATTTAAGGATGGTGGAGCGGGTTCATTCCGTTCGTGTTGTGCTTGAAAGTTTTAAGTACTCCAAAGTTTGCTTTCACTTTTGCGGATTTCTTAGTATCGTGATTTGTTGCGGGTTCCTGCTATTTGGCGACCTTGCTTTTCCTGGAGTTTGGTCAGTACCATGCAGGGAGCAGGGATTTACTTAGAGAAGGATCGTGGAGCGGGTTCATTTGGTTCGTGTTGTGTGTGAGGGTTTTTGGTTCTCTAAAGTTTGCTCTAACCTACGCGGATTTCTTTGTATCATGATTTGATGCGGGCTCGTGCTGTTTGGCGTCGTTGCCATTCCTTGTGTTTGGTCAGTACCGTGCAGGGACTAGGGTTTTACTTAGGGATGGATCGTGGCGCATGTTCATTCCATTCATGTTTTGCATGAGGGTTTTCGGTTCTCCAAACTTCTTTCACCTACGCCCTATCCAGATTTATTGCGGGCTCGAGCTGTTTGGCAGCCTAGGGTTTTACTTAAGAAAGGATCGTGGAGTGGGTACATTTAGTTCAGGTTGTGCGTGAGGGTCTTTGATTCTCCAAAATTTGCTTTTACCTGCATGGATTTCTTTGTATTGTGAGTTGTTGTGGGCTTATGCTGTTTTGCGCCCTTGCCGTCCTTGGGGTTTGGTCAGTACCATGCGGGGAGCAGGGTTTTGTATAGGGAAGGATTGTGGAGTGGGTTCATTCCGTTCATGTTCTGCTTGAGGGTTTTCTGTTCTCTAAAGTTTTCTTTCACCTGCGCGGATTTCATCATCTCGCGAATTGTTGCGGGCTCCTGATGTTCGGTGGCCTTGTCATTTCTGGGGTTTGGTCAGTACCATACGGGAGCATAATTTTACATAGGGAAGGATCATGTAGCAGGTTCATTCCGGTCGTGTTGTGCGTGTTGAACTTTTGTTCTCCAAAGTTTGCATTCCCCTGTGCGGATTTCTTCGTATTGCGATTTGTTGTAGCCTCCTGCTGTTTGACGACCTTGTCGTCCCTAAGGTTTGGTCAGTAGTGTGCAGGGAGCAGCATTTTACATAGGGAAAGATTGTGGAGCAGGTTCATTATGTTTGTGTTGTGCTTGAGGGTTTTCGGTTCTCCAAAGCTCCTGTTGTTTCGCAGGCTTGTCGTTCCTTGGGTTTGGTCTGTACCTTGCCGGGAACAGGTTTTACTTAAGGAAGGATGGTGTAGAGGGTTCATTCCGTTCGGGTTTTGCTTGAAGGTTTTCAGTACTCCAAAGTTTGCTTTCACTTGCACAGATTTCTTCTTATCGTGATTTGTTGCAGGCTCCTGCTATTTGGTGACCTTGCTATTCTTGGAGTTTGGTCAGTACAATGCAGGGAGTAGGGATTTACTTTGTGAAGGATCGTGGAGCGGGTTCATTCCGTTCGTATTGTGTGTGAGGGTTTTTGTTTCTCCAAAGTTGCTTTCACCTACGAAGATTTCTTTTTATTGTGATCTGCTGCGGGTGTTGACGCCGAAATCAGGTTCGGGCCAACACACCACTCGCACGCCCGTGTGCGGGAACGTCAACGTTTCTTTAACGCCGGGTTTGGGGCAGCGCCTAGACAATCCCGCCTAAGAAGAGATCCCGTCGGAGGAGGATCATCTTAGGGATCATCCGGGCTTGGTCAAGCCAGCCGGATCGCCTTCAAACGTCATCGTGATGAAGGAAGAACAGCAAAAGGGGTCGAGTAAGGGATTAGGATTTGGAGAAAAACAAAATGTAATGGCAAATGATAGGTTCGACTAGGATGATCCTCAACTGGCCATGGGCCTCTTTTTTATAGAGGTGGAATGGTCTTATCCCGCAGGGCAACAGATCCCTCAAGTTTGGAAAGAAATTGAAATCAATCTGCTGAAAACTTTCCAAAATCGACACCACGGGAGTGTCCGGTAAAGTACCGGATACTCCAATGACCGGAGTCTCCGGTAGAATACCGGAGTGTCCGTCGTGTAAATCCGGGAACCCGAGAGGGCACACCGGACAGTCCGGCAACCTGCCGGACACTCCGGTGGGCTAAGTGCCCCCAACCAGAGAGGGCTCACCGAACAGTCCGGTACTATGCCGGACACTCCGATGAGCGAAGTGCCCAAACTCAAGAGGGCATACCGGACACTCTGGTACTATACCAGATACTCCGGTGAGCGAAGTGCCCTAACATGAGAAGGTTTGTCGGACATTCCGGCAACTTGCCGGACACTCTGGTGGCACTGATTTTTGGGTGTCAACATATGCTCCCCTGTTTTTTGACGAAGTTCCTGCACCACAAAACACTCTAATTGAGCACCCAAAAACCTCCAAGGGCGATGGTCCTCTCGATTCATCAGCCATCATGTCATTTTTTTGGTAATGATACTTCATATCGGCCATTTTCCTTTATGCTTCTTGCCATACACTTGGATGATACTTTTTCAAGTATCGGCCGTTAAGGGCCTTAGGCAATGATTCTCCGTGAACATCCTTCAACATGTATGCATTTTCAGCGATGACTTTTACTATTCTATATGACCCTTCCCAACTAGGAGACAATTTCTCAAACTTGTTGCTTCTCGAGCCTATGGGTAGAATAGTTTTTCAAACCAATTTGCCCACCGGAAAAGTTTTGGCTTTCATCTTTTTATTGTAGGCTCTAGCAACTCGCACTTTATCTTTTTCAATCTCTCTTAAAGCATTCAAACGCTTATCGGTGACTTCATCAATATTATCTAGCGTTCATGCCCTATACTCATCGGTGGATAAGTCATTTTGCCTAGCTAATCTTACGGCTCCTAGATTTACCTCGTCGGGTAAAACAGCCTCTTGTCCGTACACAAGTTCATAAGGCGTTACTTTAGCTGCCCCATGCCTAGATATTCGATGAGCCCACAACGCTTCCGATAAGACTTCATGCCATCTCCTGGGATGGTCCTTTATCTTTTTCTTAATGAGTTTAATCAATGTTTTGTTACTAGACTCGGCCTGACCATTGGCTTGAGCATAATATGGGGATGAATTGAGTATCCTAATTTCGTAGGATTCGGTAAACTCTTTAACATAACCGGACGTAAAGGAAGTACCCTGGTCGGTAGTCAAAGTTTGAGGTATGCCGAATCTATGAATAATATGCTCGGTAAGGAACTCAATTACCTCTTTGTGCGTCATGTTCTTGAGAACCACCACTTCGGTCCATTTAGTGAAATAATCCATCGCGACCAATATGAAATGATGTCCCTTCAAAGATGGAGGATGTATTTGCCCTATGAAATCCAATCCCCATCCTCCAAATGGCCATGGTTTTATAATTGGGTTCATCATGGCTGCTAGTGCCAATTGAATATTTTCAAACCTTTGGCACTCTTCGCATCCTTTATAGTAGCGGTAGCAATCGGCAATCATGATTGGCCAATAGAATACGGCTCTCCTTAACAACTATTTCATTTTTTGAGCCGATTGATGCGTACCACAAATACCCTCATGAACCTCCCCCACAACTACTCTAGCCTCGTCATCACCCAAACATTTCAAAAGCAAATCATCCCCCGTTGGGCGATATAAGTCACCATCGATCAAAGTATACTTAAAAGCCACATGCGAACTTTCCTATCTACACTTTGGGTTAGGCTACAAATGTATGAAATTATAGGTGACCTCCAATCAAGTGATTCCATACTATCATGGTGTGACGTGTTAGTGTCCGAACGGTCTAATTCCAACACCTCAAGCATCGGTTTCTTATTGACTAAAAATTTACCTTTAATAACATTGTAACCTGATGCTTGTTGAGCCAACTCGTTGGCTTCACTGTTTTCTAGCCTAGCCACATGATGTATGTTGAATTTATCTATTCTTCTAATAATGTCTAGGCACTTATCTAAGATGGCATTCAATGATCCGTCTAAGCATTGAAAAATTTCAAAAATTTGTTGCACTACTAACAACGAATCACCGAAAGCCTCTACATGCTTAACCCCCATGGAATCCAGCATCTCTAAACCGGACAACAATGCTTCATATTTGGCTTGATTATTGGTGCAATAATACTCTAATCGGTTTGAGAATTCAAAGTGTGCATCATAAGGAGATACTAAAATCACACCAACACTTTGACCCTCTTTACAAACCGATCCATCAAAATATAACTTCCAAAGGGTAAAAGTAACATAAGCAGTATCTATATCATATTCTAAATCAATTCGATGTTCAACAATAAAATTAGCAACAATTTGGCCTTTCATGGATTTCAACGATTCATAAGCTCATTTACCAAGCCTAACACTAGAAATCGGCCTATGCAACATTTAATAGCATCGGTTTGATAAGCAACCACACAAGTGCTAGATAGTAAATAATGTCTCAACTTGGTGCAAGCATAATACAAGGAAAAGCATAGTTTTTCGATAAGAGTGTACCTTGTTTCCGCATCCACCAACCATCGGCTCACATAGGTAATCACGTACTCCTTTCTTCGGCTTTTTTTGTTAAAACAGCACCAACCACATCATCTTTCGCCGCTACGTAGAGACGAAAAAGGACTCCTCCCTTAGACGCCCTAAGCATCGGTGCCGAAGACAAGTACTCTTGGATCTTTTCAGCTATTTTACCCCCCAAGTAAATTCGGCTTCATTCTTTAGCCAAACAATAGTAGTAAATGCATTAATCTTTTCCGACAAGTTAGAAATGAATCGCCTTAAGTAATTCACTTTTTCTAAGAAGCTTTACAACTCTCTCTTACATGTAGGTGCTTACACGTTCCTAATTGCTTCTATCTTCTTAGTATTTATCTCTATGCCCTTTTTATGAATTATGAAGCCTAAAAACTTCTCGGCTGATACACCAAAAGCATATTTGAATAGATTCATTTTCAAGCCGAAATGACGCATTCGGTCTAAAGCGAGTTGCAAATCGACCGAGTGAGAACCCAAAGCAGCTGATTTGATCACCACATCATCTATATAAACCTTCATGATGACACCAAGCAAATCATGAAAGATAAAGTTCATGGCTCTTTGATATGTGGCACCCGCATTCTTTAACCCAAAAGTCATGACAATCCACTCAAACAATCCTACAAAATCGGGACATCTAAAAGCAGTTTTAGACATCCTCTTTAGCTATGAAGATTTAGTTGTATCCCGCATTAGCATCAAGAAAATTAATAACCCTATGACCGGAAGCATCATTAATTAACATATCGGCTATGGGCATAGGATACTCATCTTTAGGAGTGGCTCTATTCAAATTTCTGAAATCAATGTCAACTCTAATCTTAACGGTGTTCTTCTTTTCCACCGGCACGATGTTGGATATTCACTCCGCTTACCTGCATAGTCTTATAAATTTCGCATCAAGTAATTGGTTAATTTTCTCTTTAATTTGATCGTGCATATGCGGGTTAAATCTTCTCATCAGTTTCTTAAAGGTTCTAAAACCAGATTTTATCGGAAGTCGATGCTCAACTAGCTCGCGGCTCAACCCGGGCATTTCATTATAAGACCATGTAAAACAATCCACATGTTCTTTTAGTAAACCGATTAACTTCACCTTATAATCGGCTTTCAGATTTTTGTTTATATAAGTTGGCCTCGGATTATCATCGCTGCCAAGGTTCACCTCCGCAAAAGGATCGGCCGATGTGAATCCTCGTCCTAACTTATCCATGTCCTCTATTTCCTCTATACCTTCGCACATATCGTTCGTGTTGGACCGATAGTGTTTCACTCTCTTTTGCAACCAATCAAGATTAGACTCCATTAAATCACATTATATGGTTGAACCAATTTTCCATCGACTTTACATTGACGGGTACAAAACCATCTCTAGTCACACTAAGAAAATCATAATTCGTCAAGTCCAAACCAGTCAAGCACTTGACGGTGTCATGTGGCAAAAAAGATGATTTGGCTATAGCAACGCAAGCCAGGCATCCGCATGAACAACCTCTACATTATTACCGACCCATTGTATCAAAAATTGATGCAATGTACAGGGGACACATCTATTGGCATGAATCCAATCACGTCCTAAAATCAAGCTATAGCTACAGCGCACATCGGCAACAAAGAAAGCGATAGCCATGGTCTTGCTCCCAACGGTGAGCTCCATAGAAGCGACCCCCTTAGCCTCAATAGGGTCTCCTTCTCCCACACCGTTCAAAGTCATGTTGGTCTGGATGAGCTCGTCATCGGCTTTACCTAGCTTCTTAAACAAAGAGTATGGAATTAGACTAACAGTAGCACCACCATCCACAATCATACGAGAAATCGGTGTGCTATCGATATGACCTCTCACATAGAGGGGTTTCAAATAGTTCTCCGATTCCTCGGGCTTCTCAAAGATAGCACTTTTCGGCCCAAAGTCGAATTGTGCCATGACTTCTTCTTCCTCTACCAAAGAGTAATCGGAAAGAGATAAGCAAATAGTATTGATGTCCATACCTT